>JABFQM010003523.1:0-11532 GCA_022816865.1 Zelostemma sp. ZL-2020
TTTTTTTTCCCTACGGGAAAATTAGGCAGATTCTTAACCTGCCACTGACACCGGTCGAAAATCGGCTGTTTTGTGTTTGCGGAACAGCCGTCAAAAAGCGCGTAAAACACGCCTGTGTTGTATAAAATAAATTTTATTTGAAAAAAGGCGCCCCGTACAATTTCATACAACCTTGTATTTTTTTCATTCAACTACGCTTATTTTCATTTTTTTCTTCCCAAAAAAGCCATAAGAGTCATAATTTTGAGCCGGTCGAGCGCTCAGCGAGTTATAGAATCCGGGCCTTTAATTGTACGTACAATTGAACACGTGTCATATTTTATTTCTTTATTGAAAACAAAGTTCAATTGATCGTCACAGTACTATTTTAAGTATAATTACACGTAAAATTAGAAACAATGCTCTTAATGAATGAAAAGTTCGAAAAATGATAAATTGTTCTTTCTTATCAAGCACGATAAAACCTCGAGAAAAATATCATTAATTTAACAATTTTTCGGAAATTTTCCAAGCCGTTTATTTCATATTAACGGAAAATTTATGCTGTACTAAAAAGTAATTCACTGATTTTTTTTCAAAAACAAACAATAGCGAAAACTGGAAATAATGTTTTCCTCGTTGAAAATACGTATATGGAAGTCGCGACTTGTCACTTGAACAAATCAGTACATCACGAATTATTTCTTGTGTTTAACATGCATCATAATACCATGGTATTAAAAATGCAAGTAGGCTTGTTGCGTAGTCGCATAGCTCTTTCTACATGTACACACGCTTATATTAAAACCTGTTCTTAGAAATATTATGTGAACCTTTATCTGCGAGAAATAGAAACAAGTATTCCCGCCGTATTGTTGTTCAATAAAAAAATTCTTTTTCAACGAAACTGTGAAAAAAACTTATGCTTTATAATAATTGCAACGCGAATGGAGTATTTTCGATGACGAATTTATCGACTGAAACACGAAGATTCGTAGTAACAAGCAATTAAGTCAATTAACTTTAATTGTCAATAAAATAACGCATCCGATATTAAAGTCGGAATATATGAATTATCAATGGCAATTATTACATGGAATCGATTGCATTGTTATTTCAATTCTTGCTAATGAATGAAAATGAATCATTACATTACATACATCAATAAATACAGAATCATTGTCATTAATTGCTCTCCGCTTTGCGTTGAAGATGATTCGGGAATTTCGATAATGGGCGCTCTTAACAGATATTCCAATGCTTCGTGCGATGCTGATAACAGGATTTTGTTGCTGTTTGAATATTTATCTGCCTCAGGTGCTGACTCGAGACAAATTTTACTTTGGATTCGACCTTCGTTTCCAATGCAACGTGCACTTATTCGCGTTTAACAACTTGTGCATTCGAGCATTTGAAATATTTCTTTGTGCATTTTTATAATTACAGGCTTTTGCAATCAATGCTATGCGAATTTGGATCATTGAGTAATTCTTGCGTTGTTTCTTAATCGTTTCCTCGATCTATTTCGCTGATATTCATTATCTTCAATAAGCTATTTGATATCCAATCGACTAATACCCAGAAATGCTTTCATTTTATTTGCTTTTATATTGATCAATGTCATTTTTAATTAACACGAATTAGGGTCGAATTTCAATACTGGCAAAAATAAAACTGCGAGCAAACATTTTTCTGCATCGGCGAATTCGCCTTCATTTTCCAAATGATTGTTGCGTTTTCAGAACGTTGAGGAAGCCTTTTTTCGTGGGAGTATGCTTGTTATTGATACTTGCGGTGATTGTAGGAGTTGTAATTTTCACGTCACATTCGCTCGGCAAAGATGACAAAGATGGCAAAGATGACAAAAAATTAGTAGCGGCGGGAGCATTTGAAAAGGTGATTTTGTGGAGATGGAAATATTTTTTGTACAGGGTGGCAAGTCACCGGAAAAACCGGGGAAACAGGGGATTTTATTCATTATTGAAATAAATTATGCGGGGATTTTGAATTTTTCGGGCATTTTTTTCATATGATAGGAAAAATGAAGAAGGTAATAAGTGCTTGATATACAAGATTATTGAATCAACTTTGATTTTTTTTCCATGTGAATATTACTCGGAAATAATGAAAAAATTTTATATCAGAAATTAATTAATTAAATTTGATTCCAATTAATAATTGAAAGGTCCGAGTATGAAAAAATACCCGTATTGTTCGAAAGATAAGTGACAATTACTAAATTGGATGAAAAAATCATAGTTGCCGTAGATTCATTAACTAAATGTTAATTATATCGTGAAAATTACAATTTTTAGATAACCAATAACAAATTTAAATGGTTTTTTCAGTCTAGAACAATATCGTCTAAAAAATTTGGGAGAATAAAAAATGTTGTAAAATTTAACATAATTTTAATTTCAAAAATGAATGAAACTAATTAGATGACTGGTTTAATTAACATACGGATGATGTTGACTGTTTTTACTTTGAATATTTAACAAGTTCGTATGTTGATGTAACTAATCATCTTTCAAAATTCAAATTATATAAAATTTAACACGAACACTGCACAACATTTCTTATCAATGTTTTTATCAAAATGCGAAAATTTACAAAATGTAATTCGGATCAATTAAAAATAATTCATACGTCAAATGATCGATTTTTCAACAAGGAACAAAATTGTCACTTCCGGTGATTATAAATAAAGAATATGCCCGAAAAAATGTATTATAGTGTCAGGACAACTGAATCCCCATGAATTTTCTTCAGAAAAGTTTTTCCATGTTTTTCAGAGACGAAATAATTTCTTCACTTGTAATTTTCTTTTTCGAATCCGCCGATCGCTTGCCACTCTGGAATTAAAAAACGAATCGTTGACTCATTAATTAACGAATTATTAACAATTTCCAGTACGTGGTTGCAACGACTGGATACGAATGTTCGCAAATCGGAACCAGTATGTTGGAAAAGAATGGATCAGCCGTCGATGCCGCTATCGCGGCTCTATTGTGTGAAGGAGTCTCATCTTTACACAGGTAATTTTGCAGCGCAAAATAATAATAACTATCAGATATTTAAAATTTGATTAATCTGATTCCAATTTGATTGCGCGAAATTTTTTCTTCCAACGTCATTGCGTTAATGAATGTTTTACGATGCGTTACTTTTTACCCGATGATAACAACGAGGTGGCCTCGTTTGTTCGCACCGGGATCGCATAACTATTTACTTGCAATGATATAACAGCTTTCAGTAGGTCATTGGTTCAAATAGTCATTAATCTCCCGAGTCCCAGCTTTTCTTTCCGTCCCGTGCATAAATCTTGAGCGTTTCCCAGAAATGTAGAAAGATTGTTTCTGAATATAAGTGAATCGCGAATTTCAGCATGGGCCTTGGCGGCGGATTTTTAATGACAATTTGGCACGCGAGGAATCAAACCGCGCACTTCTTAAATGCGCGAGAAACGGCGCCTTCGAAAGCTTCTGAAAACATGTACAACGGGGACGCTTCGCTGCCGTATTCAGGTGCGAAACGAGAAAAAAATGTTAGAACGGTTTTATGAAAAAATGTTTCTCGACAGGTGGGTTATCGATAGCTGTCCCGGGGGAGGTCGCGGGGTATTGGGAAGCGCATCAAAAGTTCGGCAGGCTCCAATGGTCCGAGCTGTTCGAGCCGACGATTGAGTTGTGCACGAGAGGATCGATCGTAAACAAGTATTTAGCGGCTAAATTAAGAGAATTCGCAAACTTCATAAAGAAGGAGCCGACTTTAGCCGAAATTCTTGTTGATCCTGCTACGAACGAGCCTTGGGTTGTTAGTATTCGAAGATAATCTTAGGTAAAACATTTGAGGTTGCACATAAATCTTATTATGCGAGGTTTTTAGGAGGGTGATCGAATAAAAAGACCGAAGCTTGCTGAAACGCTCAGGAAATTGTCCACGGGTGATCCGGTAAAGACGTTCTACGATAGTTCTTTAACGGATGATTTGGTGAAGGAAATAAAAGAACGCGATGGAATTATAGAAAAGGCAGATTTTCAAAATTACAGGTTTGAACATGGAGATGAATTTGAATTAAATTTTTCCATTTTATTGTTTCAAATCGAATTTTTATTATTGCATTTGTATTAAATTAGCTATATTTGTTAGAGTGAAGTGGGACAAAGAACCGATCGAGGCCCAGATCGGAAATTACACCATGTACACAGCTCCTTTACCCGGATCAGGCGTTCTTTTAACGTTTATATTGAACGTGCTCGAGGACTTGGTATTCGTGGAGAACGAGAACCTCATGTGGCAACGCGTGATTGAAACTTTTAAGTGGGCTTACGCAAGGCGAACCGAGCTTGGCGATGAAGATTTCGAACCGCAAATTAGTGAGTCAAGAGATTCGTTGCATACTTTCGTTTTATTATAAAATTGCTCGAGCTTGAAATTAATACAAATGAAGTATCAACAAAATGCATTTTCACAAACTTCAAATACTTTGGCGAGTTTAGTTCGCGAGATGATTAATTTCAAAGTTGTTGCGTATAACGTGGAAGGTATCGAGAGACCACTTGAAATAAATAAGATTTTTATTCCATCGCAGAAACTTATCTTAGGATTTAAATAGAAAAGTTGTATGGAAACATTTTTCTTTCATTTCCTCGAGGGTTCAGAAATTCATACAAATTATTGTTGACGTTTTTATAGAGGAAATCGTGGAGCTGTTGACGTCGGAAAGCTACGCGAGTTCTAAAAGGGATACAATCCGCCAGAGCAATGTCACGCACAATGATGCACAATATTACGGCGCTGAAGTGCAAGTTCCTGCGGATTCCGGGACTTCGCAAGTGTCCGTTTTAGCTCCCGATGGTTCAGCGGTTTCGGTTACGTCGACCATCAATCAAGTGTAAGAATACGACTAAAATCGTAATCTCTGCTTGTTTTTTATTGCAACATTGAGAGAAGAGAAAAAAAAGGTTCACAGTAAAATCCGAATGTTGAATTTAAATTTAAATTTGTGCGCTTAAAAAACGTTTCGCATTTCTTTCCTATCAGAGCTTAAATACCATTGCTACTGTATCTGTTTGTTTTATCGCTCGAATCGAGAAAATCTTATCTAATACTGGTCGTCTTAGCGTTCATCATTGTCAAGTTCGAAATAACCGGTTGTCATTGATTGATACGTTGCGCCGGATCGCAACGTACAAGATAGCCAGCATGTAATTCAATTTCCTATGATCAAGGAAGAAATTAACAGTACATACAGTGTATTGTAATGACGATAATTATCATGAACTTATCCACATCATCATTAATGCTGCTGTAATAAATCCATCATTTTCCTCATTCCGGTCTTCCATTCTTACTGGAACAAACCATATCCGAGCTGTAAAAATTGCCAGTATTTAATCGGAATTTGAATTATTTCATTCCGAAATTAATTTTCTGTTTTTTAAATGATTAATGAAAGATCTGTTATTACAGTTTTGGTTCGTTGATTCGCTCTAAATCGACGGGAATAATTTTCAACGATGAAATGGACGATTTCAGCGCTCCCAATATCACCAACGGATTCGATATACCACCATCGCCGAACAATTTCATCAAACCCGGAAAAAGGCCGTTGAGTTCGATGACGCCAACGATATTTGTAATATTTTTTATTATTTCTTCGTAAATGATTTGGAAGTATTTCATCGCTATAGATTTCATATGAGCCAAGAATTAACTCATTAACTGATTACGACAACTGATAATCATTCTTTGCTGTAATTGCAGTTAAACCCAGATAAGAGCGTTCGTCTTGTCGTCGGTGCAGCTGGTGGAACAAAAATTACCACGGCCGTTGCGTTGATGAGCATTCTTAATCTTTGGAAAGGATTTGATATCAAGAAAGCCAATGACATGCCGAGAATTCATCACCAGGTAATTCATCGGACACGAAGTAATATATTTATCGATAATAAATTTGGGATTGAAATCGAAATTGAAATTGCAGTTGTTCCCCATGGAAGTCGATTACGAGAATGGATTCCCCAAAGGAATATTAGAGTTTTTGGCTCAAATTGGCCATAAAGTAGAACAATACCCTGGAATTGGGAGCGCAGTTACTGCAATAGCAAGCGATTCAAAGCACATTACAGCGAGTTCAGATAGACGACGCGGGGGAACTGTTACGGGCTGGTGATAAGAAGTTTCTCGAAGAACTCGAATCCAGTAATGCTAAGAACTCGCAAGTAAAATCCATGGTGGAGTGCTCTGTGCTCCAAATTACTTCGAGAGATCCAAACTTAGAAAAACATTCCAGAATTTCTGAAATAAATTGACCTTTTATCCGTGCAAAATTAAATAATTTGAAAAGTAAGAATTGGATCTCTTCTAATGTTGTAATTAATCTATTTTCGAAAGTTCCCAATTTTTATGTCGGCATGAATATTCGTGTTCATCCGGTAAAAAAGTATTACTAAGTGCCCTAATGTATTATTATTTATAATCGTTTTTGCTACCAAATCGACTGGGACAATGTTATGTACAGCTATATTGTTTTGTAATAAAATGAAAAACAACGTTTCAGTTATTTTTAATAATGTGTTTCTGATTGATTTTATAGATAAGTTTTTTTTTCAATTCGATTTCACGACAAAGTCCGAAATTACGAAAGTAAATTTTCTTTGTTAAACGATCCAACGTGAGTAAAGAAAAAATCTTATTAACCGAAAAAAACGTAGAATCCCCGATTCCTTCTTTCACTCAGCAAGCGTTATTCGGAATCAGGTTTCGTAATGTTTCGAGTGATTGAAATGCGGCAAACAATGCAGACCAACCTCTGCAGACAAACGACATAATAATATACACATTGCTTCGTCATGTGCAGGAACGAAGATGGAACGGCAGCGTCAACACTTTTTACTACCACGGACTTGCCCTGTGTCAGGCAAGGCTTGACAAATGTTAAACAATCGAATGAAGTAACGAAAAATTGTATTTCTTTAAACCCAGACTTGTCCTACACCAGGCAAGATTTGCTAGGTTTTCCAATTGATAATAAATGCCGAAGATTAATTTTTCAATAATCCAGGCTCTCGTTAGGTAAGCAATATTTTTAAGGGTCGCTAATGCTGAATAGAATATGTAAATTTTTTGATCTTTCACGATATGGAATAATTCTTCAGATTTGCAAAAGTTGCAGTTATCGTACGTTATAAAATAAAATTTCGTTTCGATTTGTGCAATAGATTTAAAAAAATAATAATATTGTGGATGTATTTGTATTTTGATGTGCTGACTTATTTCCATACTATAAAGTATTTGCTGACCACAGACGAGTTTTCGGAGGGTTCTATTCCTGAAAAACTTGAAAATAGTTCCAACGAATTAAAACACTAATTAAAAATTTAAAAATCAACAAATGATAATGTAGTTCTGGTAAGAGTTCTGAAACGCTCGACAAGTTCTACAAAATATCTCCTAGACATTTCATTCTCAAACCATAATTTAACTGTTTATTAGCAATTATTTGTTACAAGGATTTTAAAAAAATTAAAAAATCACATTGGAGTTCTGATTGGAGTTCTGAGTAGCGCTCGAAGAGTTCCGAAGAATATCCAAATAACATTTTGTTGTCAAAAAATATTGTGATGATTTATTAGCAATTATTAGGTGCAGATTTGGAAAAACTATTATTTTCGAGGAGTTAAAAAATTTAAAAAATCATACTAAACTCGCTTCTTAGCACCTCAAGTTTGTTAATAACAATTCAAGTAATTTTTTGATCGTCTAGAACCCTTCAGGTGCGACTTAAAATTCTGTTGAAAACTTGTCTGGTATTTTTCGAGTATCCATTTCACTAACTCTCTCTTAGCGCCTTAAGTTTTGTAATAGCAATTCGAATAATAATTTTTTAACCATTACTATGTCAAATTGGTTGAAAACTCATCGGTTGTGACTCAAAACTCCCTTCAGAACTTCCGTGTGACTGTTCTTAAATATGCTGTTCAAGAAATCCGTTTTAGGCGCCTTTCTATTTTTAATAATTCGGGCGAATAGTTTATAACAACTATTAGGAATAATTCTTCCAGAACTCTTCCAGTGCGACCCAGAACTCTTGTCAGAAGAGTTCCGTTGTGACCTTTTTCATAGACTTAGTCTACGAAACCCGTTTGTAGCGCCTCACTATTCTTAATAACAATAAGGGTAATTGTTTTATAATAATTTTTAAATAAAATTTCGTAAGAACTTTTTTAGTGCTACTCAGAACTCTGTTCAGAACTTGCCTATGTCTTTTTTCATGAATTTTGAAAATTTTTTCATTTCGTTAATAACTTTTTTAATTTTGCAGAACTATTCAAAAAACATTTCAAGAACTCTAGAACTATGCTTGATCTACCGATTCGTCTTATCAGAACTCTTTTTTGCGAAAAAAGGGGTGCTGCGTGAAGTTAGCACTCCCGAATTATGTTGTTTGATTTTTAATATTTATTGCACAGAACTCTTTAAATTTTCTATCGGAAACTCTAGAACTCTTCTACATTCATCCAGAACTCTAATAAAAAATTGATTTTTTCAAAAAAGGGTGCCAACTTCACAGCAATTGAGCCCGCGGATAGCATAACCGACGGAGCGCGTGAACCGTCGAAAAGCTCGCCTAACGAAGGCAAATTCCATACACATTCGAAAAAATAAAAGATGCAAAATATAAAGAAAAAAAAATTCTGTGTTGTAGAAAATAACATATATCATAAACATTCTTCATAAAATTGTGTTCCTTGCAAAAAATTATAACTTTTCTTTGTTTCAATCGTCTTTTGGTTCCTGAAAACATTTATTGCATGTTGCAGAAATTCTACGGTTTTGAATTTTTAACTTGCCAAATTCAAGTTGAGGAACCAAATTTTAGGAAGGAAATTTGTGAGAAATTTTATTTTCTACAACACAGAATTTTTCTTTTTCATATTTTGCATCTTTTATTATTTTGAACGTGTATGGAATTTGCCTTCATCAGGCGAGCATTTCGACGGTTCACGCGCTCCGTCCGTTATGCTATCCGCGGGCTCAATAAAATTAGTAGTATAGTCGATTATAGTAGCCCGTTTTTAATTTCACTAAGAATTAGATATTTAATTTTAGAATGCCTGAACAATAAATTGCAAAAAGATGATTTTGTCATTCAAGAAATATCTTTATTCGAAAAGTAAAGCGTTGCGAGTCGAGATATTCACGAAGTATATTCGTGCTCAGCACAGAGATGCATTACGAACGTAGAATTACATGCTTAACTTTAAACAGTAATAGCAGGATAAATCATTATCTTATAAATTTTGAACCAATTTTAATCTATTCAGCGGTCTTTTTCCATATGGTATGGTTTTATCTCGAAATCCGACTTTGGACACCGAAGCCCCCTTCTTTCGAAGCGCGTCACATAACTATCAGTCATGTTCTATCAGGTTACAACTTTTGAGTTTACTTTCTAATAATCGTATTATTATTATAATGATAAGAAAAAAAGGAACATAGTAATACATTTTCGTAATAGAAAAGTTTATCCCATAGCAAATATACCGTGTTGATATGTAATTGTCAAGATTACGAGTGAAAGTTATAATTTTTTACGATTCAAAAAAGTGACGTTTGCAAGATTCCAAATTGTACAAAACGCGTTAATACACTAAACTCTCGCTTTCTGAAGGTGGTTCGGAACGTAAACAATTCACTTTCTGAAAGTCGGGAGGAGATCCCTCTCCCGCGATTTCTCGAGGTTCACATGCTTTTTTCTTCAACAGGGGAGCGAGAATGCGGGTTTTTGCTCTGTTTGCGAGAAGCTAAAACGGGCGATTTCGGGATGGTACATTGAAAATCCACCATTCCACGGACCCGGAATCGCTCGTTTTCGCTCCGCTGTTGAAGAAATCCATTTACCCGCACTTGTTGCACAATGTATTATTATACAGCAAAGGAAATACTATTCCTCGACTGAACATATTGTATCGAATCAACGAAATAGAGAAGTTTGTTAAAGAAAAATGCGTAAACCCTGTCGGATCGTTTTCACCATTTGCCACCGTTCGCCACCGCTCCCTCGTCAAAGGAAGGACACAGTCGGCATTAAAAACTTCCGATGCCGATTGAGTCCGAAAGTGCAACCGAAATTCGGACTGTGGCGCTCCCTTTACACTCCTTTTTCGGAACTAAAAGGTCGTATTTCGGATGTAAACGCTCCTTTCTCTTCGGAGCTATTTGGTCCGAAAAAGAAAATAAGAGAAAGGAGCTGTTATATACGAAATACGACCTTTTAGTTCCGAAAAAGGAGTGTAAGGGGAGCGCCACGGTCCGAATTTCGGTTGCACTTTCGGACCCAATCGGTATCGGAAGTTTTTAATGCCGACTGTGTCCTTCCTTTGACGAAGGCTGCCTATTTACTGAAGGAAAAATTATATCATTTAAATTTTCATAAATTTATTTGTTTTCTATGGATATTAATGACGGAATGAGTGGGAAATTGTTATTGAAATCATACAATTACTGAATTTAATGTTTAAAGTCCTATTGTTACATCATAATTTATTTTAATTTTTTTCGCTTTTTTGGATGAAATAATATAAGTTTTCCATGTAAGGTTAATGCTCCAGTAATGGCCAGTGTACCAGTAATGGCCAAGTTTTATTAAAAGCGGAGCCAAAATCGGTGTTTTTGTGATTTTCGATGGAAATATGTTTCTAGCACGAATTTTCAGGTCTAATCAACACAGGAAATGATTTTTATGGTCAAGTAATTATTATTTATCAATGAATGAAGACACTGGCCATTACTGGAGCAAAGGTGGCCATTAATGAAGCATTTACCTTAAGTGATCATTTGTTAATTGTATTTCGTAACTCGTAATAGTCGTAATCAGGTCAAAATAGTCAAAATATCACGACGGTGATAAAACGGTGGCGAGCGATTTGACAGGGAAAGACGACGAGTAAAAGTTCACGTGGATTTTCGTGTCATTTTAGATAATAGTAGGGTGGAGGGGAAATGTATAGTCAAGAATGAAGCAGTTTATAACTTCAATGGTGCTCGACGGAAAATTCAGTTGTGTCTAAGCATCGTTCGGTTGCGTATATTGTTTTTATTTCAAAAAACTGCATTATGCTAAATAGGTTAGTAAAAATGAATTTGATTCTGTAGTACTCTCAATATTGAGTCTTCTTTTGAGATTATTCAATTAGTTTCTTCAATATCTTTTCGTTTGACATTTGTGCACATTTTTCCCTTGTAAAAGGATTTGTATATGGTCCGTATATAAACCGCATGCGGACCGTATATGTTTCATATGCGGCCCGCATATGGTATCCGTATGCGGGTTCCCTGGGCACCATATACGGGTTGAAACCGTATATGTCATAATCGACCCGCATATGGATCATACACGATTCGCATATGGATCATAAACGGTTCGCATACGAAATATATGCGGGCCGCATGCGGTACATATGTGGTACATATGCGGGCCATATGCGGCTCTATATACAGTTTATATCCGGTCCGCATATGATGCACTTTTACAAGGGTTCTATG
>JABFQM010003524.1:0-11542 GCA_022816865.1 Zelostemma sp. ZL-2020
TTGTTTTTTTTTTTTTTTCAGAGAGAGGAGGACAACGGGGTGTGGCCCTGACTGGGGTTCAAGGGGGTGCTCTTTCGGTTTTTGTTTTGTTTTTTTCCCGCCGGGGGGGGGAACAATTTGTTTATAGATTCCGCCTCCGTTTTGGCAATTCCGCGGAACCGGTCGCGGGAAACCCGTTTTCAGGGGGGGCAAATACGGGGCGGAAAAAACCGATCTTTTCCCTCGCGGGTCGGCCGGGTTCACATCCCCGGTTTTTTTTTCGGCCCCCCCCCCCCCCCCCCCCCCGGCGATACGAGAGCTCCGCGGACAAAACGGCCGTAAAGGGAGGTGCGGGCACACGCGTCACTTTCGCTCGTTATGAGAGCTGCTGCTGCTGCAGCCACCGCCGCCGAGGGAAGCGCGCAAAGAGGTACATCCAGCGGCAGCAGCTCCGACGCAACTCGGGCATTAAACGAGTTTCTCGCAAGTCTGGTTTCCAGGATGGGGGAGAGGCGAGTCTTTTTTTCCCCCCGAGGATCTTTTCCAACGGCGAACAGGCGAGGTGACAAAAATGCGCCGCATAACAATAAATTCTGGACGTCGATGCGCGCGCGCTTTTTCGTGCTTTAATTAACCATTTCTTAAGAAGCGCTTTTTGCCCCGATTGTGCCTTTCGACGTTTCGGAGGTTTTGCCGATGCGGGGTTGCCACTTTCATTTCTAGATTAGATTCCCGGGTTTTTACGGGCTTTCCAGTCCGGAAATGTAACCCATAACACTGGGAAATTAGACTTTGTTACTTTAAACACACTTGGAGTTTAATATTTTATGACCAGTTGAATACCTCGTACTTTTTACAGATAAATAATTCATTTTCCCGTAATGATGTGCACTGCAACTTTCTTTCTTCTCAACTCCTTGAATTAGTGAAATATTATATTTAATTTTGGGTTCTAAAACATCGAGTTTCGAAGTAACATTTTCAACATACAAATAACTTTCGATCTTCTAAAAACCACCCACTCTCGAAGAAATGGCCATGAAATGACCGATTCTCTCTCCTCGTGAAAAATAATGCGTTATGAAGTAAATTTCACTTTGATTAGAAGAGATTAAGTCAGGATTCCAGTAAACATTAAACGCGATTTCATTGAACAATAAAGATTAGATAGGGCGATAAAAAAATGCTTATGAATGCGATGCTCCAGTTAAAATACGTGTGGAAAAAGCGCGTGAGAAGAATGGGAATGAGCGGTGGCATAGGTGGCGAAAGTGGAAGAAAATGCCTACTGTCGCCAGCGGCCGGATCGCGGGCCTGGCCTAGTATCCGCTCGAAGCTCGACTGAAACCACGATTTCTGCGAATTTATCGCGACATTTGTTCCGAGACACTTTCTCGCTTAAATCAAGACAGACTCCCGACTTGAAAATCTTAGCGTCGAGTGACTAATGGCGCGCGAACAACATTTCCCATTAACATTTTTCTCCTAATGTCCAACTACTCTCATCTCCTAAAAAAACCTCGTAAAGTTCATTCAAACTTCTTTTAATTGATATTTAGAAGAGATCTGGGAAGGTTTTTTATTCAATTGAACCTGACAAAAATAATTTCGAAAAGAGAAATTCTTCCATGTCGCGCGTTGTCACAGATTTCCAAATTTTTCAGTCTCCCTGGACAAATTACAAGATAAATTGCCGTCGTCGAAAAGTTTCGCTAGAGATTGGGAAACGAGCGATGATTTCCGACAATTTCCCACGTTGAAAAGTGCCGGAGAATTTCACCAAGAGCAAGAGCCCTCGTTAAGGCGCGAGAAAGAGAGCTTTTTGTCGCCAGGCGTTTTTACAGAGCCGAGAGAAGATGCGAGAGGTGATTGAGAAGAAGACGAATGATTACTAATGCGCGAGATAGAGAAGACTTTAGTGATAGATGGTCGAGGCGTGGAGGAGAGAGAGCCATCTCTTCATAACTCGTCACGCGTCCAAGGACTCGTCCGGTAAGAGTCCGCGCTCTTCTCTGATTGCCTCTGATAAATGACGAATTCATTAAAATAAAATAAATCCCGCGCACGCTGAAACGAATCTCGCTCGGGAGCGGCGGAGTCGAAGAATCCATGTCCGCGAGGACGAATGATTTTTTCGCATGAATAACGCGGGACGCGTGAAACCTAATAATCTTTCGCGTGACAAATAAAGTCTTGATTTTCTCCTCCGACGAATTCGTCAAATTGGCAGCGTCGTCGTCGCGTGAAAGCCAACTCTTTCGCCCCGAGAAAGTCGCTCGTTTAACCGGGTCTAATTAATCGAGCGAACGCTTAATTGCACGCGTCAATGCGGCCAATAATTGCGGAAAAATTTTCCACGTCACCGTTTGCCTTTTGCTTTTCACGATCGCGCATCTCCTTTTTCCCCCCGGCGCGATTCGTCAACGTTGCAAAAGCAGCTTTCACGCGCGCGCGCGCGACTTTTGAACGTGCAACCGAACGCACGATTGATCATCGATCAAGCGCAACACGTGCACGTCCGATATTCCGCTGAAAAGTTTTTTTTGTTTTTCGAGAGCTGCACGCTCTGTTTAACGGCTTTCCGTCCGGTCTCGTACGGTTTCCTGTCGCCCGTTACGGGCACAATTAACTTCCGGATTGAACGATAAACGCGCGGTTTCGTGCGCGGTGCCGTGATAAGCAGCAGCGCGGGCATGCACGAAACCCGCATCCGAGTTAACAAAGCACGGACGCATAAATAAATATTACTTTCACGTTGCGAACGCGATCGGCGGGTAAATCGATACGGAAATCTCTCGCGGTGCTATCGCGCGTTTCGAGAAACGAATCGACCATTAATCCGTTGCTTCGCTTTATCGAACGCTATCGCGACAGAAGCAAATACAGTTCCGAGAGTACACGAGTAAATTCCAGCTTTGACTGATAATAAAGCTGGCAGCCAGCGCTATCGCGCACGTGAAATATGCCATTTCCTTCGCGAGGGACAGATTTTTCATATCTTGACCGGTTTCGTGGCGCGCGCGACTCCCGAGGAATTACGCTTTCGCAGGGACGACGCCCACGCGTGGCAAATCATCGTTCGCGATTATTAAACGCACGTGGGTTTATCTGGGGCGACCTCGGCGGAATGAGCAATTGACACAAGAGCTCGTTAATGGAGTCAAGGACGTGGCTTTTCATCTCTCGCTTCATTTTCATCGTTAGTTTTATTGGGCGCGACGCTTCGAATGCAATGAAAACTTTGGTGCACCCGAGCGTTCACGTACGCGGCGCCGGGACAGGTTTGCGGTGACGTGATTCGAAGAGCGAGCACCGGATGTGGGATACGTGCGGCCGACGAGACGCGTGGGACTCTGCAGTTCGTTGGCTGTTGTTGGCGAGCGAGCGCAAGGAAGGTGCAAACGACTCGTCGGGACAGCAAGGGGAAAAGTCCATAGAACCATGACTGCAACGAAGATTCATATAATTTCTCGAATCGGTAGTTGCACCGTGAACGAAGATCCCGTACCGGACATATTTTTTCCAACAATTTTGTCTCGGGTCAGCGAGCGTTGAAGAATCAAGTCTCAATTTTTTTTAGCCTAAATAGTTCGATCGTTGCTTTTGAACGCGATCCATTTTTGCGATTTGAAAGCGTCGGTTAACACAATGTCACCTTGGAAAGGACGTGTATCCGGTGAAAAGAGAAAGGATGAGACACTCGGAAACACACGTGGAGTAGCGCGAATCGCGGTAGTTTCACGGTACAGTTGTCGCATCGACGATTAGAAAACGACACGTTCGTGACAGTGGGATGCGTCGACTGGAATGCGCGATTCTTGCGAGAAACGCGTGAAATGTTCCAGCGCATTTTTATATCCAAGACATTCGAGGTGATTTTTTTCTACTCTTCCAAATTCAAAGATTAATGGAAATAACCAAACTATTAAGTAATTTACAGGCTCGACATCGATTCGAGCAATAAAGTACTTGTAAAAACGGAGACTTTTCCAAGTTTTCCATGCGGAAAATGTCTCGGGAGGTTTCGAAAGTGGCCCTAAATCAAGTCGGTTTTCTTCCAGGATTGAGTTGTAGGCCTCGACGCAACGTCAGGTGTACCCTACATGCGAAGGAATGAAATCTCTTCGGGCACACATGGGAGCGCGGTGTGCACTTGTGCTCCGACGAAGGAAGGCTGCTTTATTATGTAAGCCCGGGGAGTGACGCAAGTACTAACAACGTTGTAGATACAACCGAGCCGTCCCGGGTCTTCTCGTTCCGGATCGCTGTTCGGAAGAAAGACGATGGACGGACAGACACTCGGACAATTATGCAACGCTTCCTTTTCCCATTCGTCCCATAACCGATCGCGGAATCGTACCCGGAAAACGAAGAGGAAAAAAAAGCAACGATCGCTGGAATCCCCGACGCGTTATTGCGTTGCGAAACGGTATTCAACGGTGTCAAAGACCACGGAGGCAATCCATAAACGTCCACGTTCACCGCGGATGCATTAATTGCATAAAAGCTGGCCTTTGCCTGTTCATTACACATTTCGGTACAAGTCGATGGAAAACGTGTGCGAGCGAGCGGCGAAAAATGTCAGCCATTCAATAACACAGCCTGCACGGTAGAGAGATCCAGCCGATAGCTCAACACGTCTCATCCGCCGCATTCCGAGTCCGAGAACGCCGCCATTCCCCCATTATTTCAGACGGCATTTACCCGCAATGATAAAGGTCAGGTCCCCTCTTCGAAATCGACACCGCGATTGGAAAATCTCCCGGCGTAATCGAAGAAAGTTTTCGCCGCTGTCAAACGTCGATGTTTATCGCCTCCTCCCCTCGTTCATAGTCGGCGGGATCGATCGGACACACTTTCACGGAAATTCGCGGGCGGGAAGAGCGTCAAGTAAACGAGGGGGCACGACTGACCGACTCGCCGGCAACGCCGGTACATTACGGAAGAACGTGACCCGATCGTTTCATCCGACGATTTCATTCGCCTCCGGAGACGATACGCTTTTCCCTTTTTCTGCAACCGCAATTGCGGGAAATGCCGGGAGCGCCTAGGGTTGCCACTTTTATTTCTACGTGAAATTCTATTATTTATCCATGACTCTTGTAGAAATTAATGACGAATCGTGAATACAAAAAAAAATCGTTGCAATTTCGGCGAGTTGAATTAAATTTATACGACGAAAATATTATTTTTCCTGCAAAATAAACATTTCTAAGAGTGCACAAAAAAAACTACGACGCAAAGCAACAAAATATGGTAATTCAATCCCAAACATACACATTACCCAATAGTTAAATAAACATCACAAAATTGAAGAAAAGAATGTTGAAAAAACTTCCAATCTTCATCTCTACAAAGACATCACCAAAAAATGCCCAAATTTTTCGAGTTTTCCACGTTGCGTGGCAATTGTATCAAGCTTGGTCAAAGGGAAAGGCGACTTTTTGACCGCGGCGAGTTCAACGGAGTAATTAAAATGTCGTTAAATCGCTCGGAGCTCGATGAGAGCCGATAAAGGGGGCAATAATTTTACACGCCCGAACGTGCATTAAGAACCTTCGAGATCCGGGCGTTTATCTCGGGAGCGCTCCGCTCTTTCATGACGTACAACGTGCGAAAGGCGCGGAATTATCGGGGGTTGATGACTACCGTCGATGCGAGCCGTGATTACGTGTTGTGCAAGGGTACATACACGGCACGATTCGAGAGCTCTCTCGCGTTCTTTCCTCTCCCGCGTGGAGCGCGTGACGTAGAGAACCATATTTTTCATGTCATCTATCATCGTAACGATCTGTCTTTGAACAACACGAGGAAAAAGTCTGCCGTTGCTGCTGCCGCTGCAGCATTTTGTTCTGTTTAATTTCACAACTTCGCTGGCTCGTACATCAATTGGAAAGTTCAAATTGATTGTGCCGTGAAAATCAACGAGTCTCGAGGAATGAAAATACCGATACTTTCGGCCCACGGGGCTGATCGGAAAAATCTCTAAAGGTTTCGCAATCGTTCTCGACACGTTGATGATTCCGCGATGTTATCTCGCGGTGTTACCTCTCCCCTTTCTTTCTCCCCCCTCGTTCATTCCGACACATTGTAACTGTGATCCGTGGAGCGTTTTGCAACAACAATGCAGCTGTGCATAAAGTTATCCTTCAGCTACCTACGAGAAATTGCCCAAGAGAAGAGCAGTGTCGGAGATCGACGAGACGTGGGATCGTGGGCTTCGTGACAAGGGGTGAGAGGGAGGCGGGGGTAAGAGCGAGGGGACAGGAGCCGGCAAGTGAAACAAGCCAGGCGATGGATATATGGAACGCGTACGTGATAATTACAAACGTTGACTACTCTCGTCGGCCATTATTCCAGCGAGGCGCTAACAAGGATTAGCACGAGAAACGGTGCCTTCTTGGGAAGGCGGATGTTGAGGATGTGCAAACGGGCTGATCGATATCTACGAGTCTGTAATTAGCGCTCGATTCAATTGCTTCCCACAAAATCATTAGATCACATTGAGACTCGGCTCAGCTTCTGTGCTGAAAAGCTGCCGATGTGTGATGAGAAATTGCGATCCGGCACCGGAATTCTGGAAATTCAAACCTCGGCGTCGTGCAATAAAAGGCACGATCCTTCAGTGATTTTTTCGTGCAAAAGAGGAGGAAAATTACATGATCTCATTCGATTAATAAGTGAACGTCGATTTTGCCTATTTCGTGTTCAAAGTAGCTAAAAGAATCGCAAAAAAAGCGCAGCGAAAAATCCAGCGATCGTTGTGACACGAGGTAGAAAGTTCAAAAGCTTGCTCGAGCTATTAGACTGCGATGGCTTTTTTTCCTTCGGAAAGGGAGTGAAAAAAGGAAAGCGGCGAGCCGCGTTCCGATTCACGAGAGCTCGTTACGCGTGTACGTAAACGAGAGGCTCGAATGTGTGCGAGTGGGTGAACATCGTGATGCGCACTTGTCGCCCAATGACTGGGCGAGCCTCGCGCGCGCTCGTGACTACGTCGTCGCCCGGGGCAATGACAGGTATAAGACGACTAAT
Source organism: Zelostemma sp. ZL-2020 (assembly GCA_022816865.1). Taxonomy (NCBI): domain Eukaryota; kingdom Metazoa; phylum Arthropoda; class Insecta; order Hymenoptera; family Platygastridae; genus Zelostemma; species Zelostemma sp. ZL-2020. The sequence goes on from JABFQM010003524.1 coordinate 7,012, forward strand.
GCCACTTCTCCTGGTTCGGCCGCCATTCCACTGCCACTCGAAGTTGCGCGAGAAAACCGGAGATCGAACGCGCTGCCTTGCAATTTGTACAACCTCGGCGTGGAAAAGCAAAAAGGCCGCGGACTTTTCGCTCCAGTCCGCGCTGACACGGGAAAAATCCAAGGCGAAAAGCAATTTCCTCATTCCCGCAGCGGCGCATTGTCCCTCGTGGTAGAAAGAGGAGAAGGAGGAGGAGGAATGTCTCGTCATCGTTTTGTTTTCGTGAATGGACTCGGGAACCGGTTCCCGGCGAATCCGAGGCACCTCTCGGCAGGTTCAAAAAAAGCCGTCCCAAATGAAGCCCCGATGCGTTCCTACAGCAACAACAGCAACGCGCGAAAGAAAGACCAAGTGCGATAAGATATACGTATATATAATAATGACCGAGATCTACAAATTTTGGGCGCGCCCCGACATAAAGGTCACGCGCGCGAGGAAATAATCTCACGTACGGATCCCCATAAATAATAACGGTCTTGGATGTACGTGCCTCTCCCGAAAGGCGCTCGTGCGAAACCTTTCGGACGAAAGACGACATCGAAGATCTCGGATCGGAAAATAATGCAATATGGATCGAGGAGGCTGCACGCGCTCGTGACAGGTTGATAACGTACCGGCGGCCTCGAGTCAAGGAAAGTGCGCGCGGGTTCTCCCAGTCAATGGGCTAATATACCTTTTCAGCGGTCAATTTTTTCAACTAGAACAAGTGGCCTATCGAAAGTACTTTCGAAAACGAAAACGACCGTTCAAGCGTTATTTCGCAGTTCCGAAAACCGGAGCGAATTTTTCATTACCGGCGCGCGTTACATGCCAGATAAGCAAATCCAGGCCGCGCGATAAACGCGGGAGAACGCGTAAATCTCGAGCGGCTTTATACGGCTCGACCCTGTCACCCTATCAAATTCCGTCTCCGGCCTCGACTTTCGGTGGTACGTGTACGTACCTGCGGCGATCCACTTTCCACTGTCACTCCGAGACCAAGCTCCGACGTCTCGGAAAGTGTTGCTTTCTCATGCGACGACGAAAGACCCTTTAGGGAGCTCTCTCTCCCTTCGACATTACAAAAATCCGGCGATAATATTTGCCGAGGCTCTAATTGAATATGGGTCAATATTTTCCAGCCTCGAGATAACGAGAGAGCGGTTCCGATTCACGAATCTTCTCACGATAATCTTCTTATCGAGTAGGATTTAATGACACTCGAAACGTTGATCCGCGCCGCATTATCGGATTCTATTAATCGGTTTAACCTCCATCAGTGGCAAAGGGGAGAAAAAGTCCCGTCATCATTTGGCATCAGTGCTAAACATTTTTTGCAGATCGAGAACGTAAATAACGCGTATAATAAGGTGCTTGATCATGCTTAATCGAACGCGTCGATAAGCTGTTAAGCCACGAGGTGGAACAAGCCCGGCGATGTCGGACCGAGATACAATATAGCGCAAGAGAGAAATTGGTGGATCTCGATATCGTGCGGCGGCGGCAGCTGCGGCGATGATTGAATCGTTGTCTCGGCCGGTCTTTCGGCTCGGGGGTTAAATTGAATTTACCCACGAGAAAGAGAGAGAGAGAGAAAGCCACTCGAACGCGACGAGGTTTCGTGCCAGGCTTCAATTTACGGATTTCAAGCGCTTCATTATCGCCGAGGGACGCGAGGTCGTTGGCACATTCATTGTGTATCGTTGCCTTTGATGAAAATTACTAGAACGCGCGCGCGCGCTCGGGAACTCTGCGGTACTTTGCCATTATCAAGGGCAGGTTATTGCACCCATGAACGCGACCGTTCCCATTTCAACGCATTTTCCTTCGCTTCATTTTCACAATTTCCTCTCGTAAAATCATTCCCAGGGCCTCGTAATTTCTTCCCCGCGTATCCGTAAAAACAGCGAGGCTCGTTAAAAGTCGGCGCCGCGATGCAGCCAAGGTCGCGCCTTGGACTGTTACTTTTCACGTGGGTTTCGAGGCGTTGAAATTTGCCGTGGACTCGAGACGGGTCAAAGGCGCCGACCCCGGAGCAGCGCCGGGTCCGGTCCTGCTTCCCCAGCAGCAGCGGTACTGTTACTGACACAGTGGCACGCTTATATCGCGCGCGATTCTCTGGGACCAACTTTTTTTTCATCGCCCTCTTTTTGCCCCTCGTCTCTAATGATATCGCAATTAATGAAACCCCGCTCGCTTCCCACGCTCGAGAAAGTGCTGCACATATAGAGGTCGCGTTAACAAAAACTAAACACGTGAAAGCGGAAATTGAAGATTTCGCGCGCGCGTGAAACGTTCGACGGGACACAAAAGCGTTGCATCGATTAGGGTCAGCTTCGATGGAAACGACGTTATTAAAACGGTAAGAGTGGGAAAACGCGAAAGAAAAAAAAAATACAAGAAAACGAGGAATTATGAATATCTGAAAATGAGATTCCAGCGAGACTTTTTACACCGTCGTTCCGTCAGTCGTTAAAATCCCGGGGTAAAAAGCCGTCGTGGAACGAGGGGAGGGGAAACGGCGAGGATCATCAAAAGCCCGTGTTTGACGATCTCGCAATTTTGTTTTCTTCGTTGTTTTACGACAACGATATTGCGGCTTGGCGTTACACTCCCCGACACTTTGCCTTCGAAAAAGGACTTTACAGTCTCTCGGGGCCAGGCTTGCGCGGATTTACGAGCGAGCAAAGTGAGCAGCGGTAGCTCAGGGACGCGGGGGAAAAAAGCTCTACTTTCGAGGGAGAAAACGCGCGGAAAATGAGCGAGCAGGAGCTTCGAAGCCGGCATGGAAAACGCGGCAAAGTTGAGCTCGTCCGGCTTCAATAACGGCAAAGTGATTTAATGTCCGTCGAACTTTGAACTCGACTAACTCGATGAACAACGACGCGCTCCGCGCGTGAGGCCCGAGCTATTATTTGTAATAAGCATCGCCGCCATATGGCGCTGGCACATTCTAGAAAGACGACGAGGGAAGACGTGGAGGAAGGCGCGAGATGGGTATCGAGGACCCCGGCGCTTCCGGCACGCACGACGAATCTACGTCATGTATGCTCTCGGGGTCCCGAGAGGTGAGACGCCGCTGCCACGAACGCCACGAAGCATTACGGTACCCCCGGGGAAAAAAAAGGCCGCCGCCGCCGTCAATCATCCTCCCCGATTTTTCCGTCTCGGAAAGAAAAGCTTCTTATCAATCTATTAATCGTCGCGGCTGCGGCGAAGCCGCAATTTCCAGTGGAAGAAAAAAACCCTTCCTCGCCGAGACGGTAATCCCCGAAACTATTTTACCCTGGAATAAAACGCGCTCGAAACACTCTACAATTTGTTTGATCAGCGGTAACAAGGGGCCCGAGAGTTGCTAGCTTGAAAATTGCTGATTTATTCAGGACTTTGCTCGATTTAACCGATTCGTCATCGAGCGGCTCGATATTGCCCGCTTTACCCCGGCATTAAGTTAATGCCGCGGACGTACGGAATTATTCTCCCGGCAATTGCAATTCTGTCTCCTTGAATTCAACGTTTCCATAAATCGTCGCGGTAATGAGACGTCTAATGATATGTTGCGAGGAAAACTGGCGCACGGAGATCCCTTTCTTGACCTTCGAGCCGGGCCTTTTTCCCCTCTTTTTTTTCTCCCTGCTTTTGTTTTTACGCTCGCGCGTTCGAACTCGTTATCGATTCTCGTCGTGACAAGTTATTCCCATTCGAACGCGCAAAAATTCCACGAAGCAACGGCCAAGCGGCGGCGTCTTTTTTCACCCTCCTCGCGACCCAAAACAGAAGCGTCCTAAATAGAACCGGGCTCGTGCAAATGACATTCCCCTCCTCTTCACCCTGCACTCTCAATTTTCCGTCCGTTGCAGAAGGATATTTCTAACCTGCCGCGAGATCCGCGAAGAGAGAGCCGTGTAGTCGAAGACGAGATGGGCACGCTTGGCTATTCTTGTACGTAGTAGACTACGCGGGGCATTGACACTCGCGCCTCCGCGCCCGCTCCGCGCGCCTCGTTGCAGGTGCGCAGATGTCAGGACTCGAAGCTGTAATTGCGCCAAGTGTCGCTAATTCGATCAATACCCCAAACGAGACGAGGAAAATTGGACGCGAAGCGCGACAAATGATAATTCCGGTAGGGAAAAACGTTGAAAATGCATCGAGCAAAAACGCATCGTTTCAATGTTTCGCGCACCAGGTCAATAAAGAGAACAAACAGTTCACCGGAGTAATATTCAATTACGGGAGCGTAACGAAAAGTCACTCGATGCGCCGCTCGTCCCGGCGCTTTCACCTCGGACTTCTCATTTCGGTGGGCTTTTTTGTCCCCGGGATTGGAAGCGGCGGCCCCGAGATGGGATTGCGAGAGGAAGAAAACGAGCCCGCGCTATAACGAGAGGAGATAAAAAGAGAGAAAATGAAGGAGGGTGGCACACGGCCATAAACATAGGCCTTCGCAGCTGCGAACGGCCGAGTGACATGTTTCCACCAGTTTCAGATTGCATACCAACTCCTTGTGGTCGAG
>JABFQM010003525.1:0-11539 GCA_022816865.1 Zelostemma sp. ZL-2020
AAAAATGAGAAAAACATTTCGCAGTATTTTTACATTTTATGCAAAGTTTTGTTTTTTTATTTAACAAAGAATTTCACTGGAATTTCAGGGTGTACAAGTATTTGTGTCTGGCAGTCTATAATTTCGTCAAGGACAGAGGGGAATTGAGAAAAGATAAGGATTGTTACGTCAGTTTCATCGATGTGCAAAGTCGATATCCTCTGCGAGATCTCAAAACCGCGAAAGTCGGCGCACTCATTCGTATTTCTGGCCAGGTCATTCGAACTTATCCAGTTCACCCGGAGCTGATCCTCGGGACTTTTATTTGCTCCGAGTGCAGCACTGTAATCAAAAATGTCGAGCAACAATTCAAAGTAATCTCCTCGACGCATTAAAAAAATTGTTATTAATCGTAGTAAGACTGTTATAACTCAAATTGTCATTTCTCATATTTGCAGTTCACGTTTCCAACAACTTGCGGAAATCCCAACTGCACCAATCGGCGAAACTTTATGCTGGACATTGATAACTCGGTGTTCGTTGACTTCCAAAAAATTAGCATCCAGGAAACGCAGGCCGAACTTCCGAGAGGCTGCATTCCGCGTTCCCTAGAAATTATTTTGCGAGGAGAAACTGTGGAAGTGGTTCAACCTGGTGACCGGTTAGTTATCGAAGATTTCATTAATTAATTAACATGGTTGATTAAAATACAAATTGGATACATTTTTTCTATTTGATTCTTCGATATCTGTGGTTTTATCGCTACATGATTTATTAACGATAATAACAGTCTGTACTGGCAGCTCGATTATGCTCATTTGCATTTCCCTGTTAAATTATGTAATACATACTTTAAAAAAACGCGTTGCGCTTCACTGGATGTCGCTGTTACCGTTTCATGCTGCGTCGATGTAAAAATTGTATAATAATGTGATGTATATATTATGATTACACCAATTAAAGCAGTGACGTGATGCAACTATTGGGACTTTTGCAAATGGTTATAATTTATAGCTGCAATATCAAAACACGACATTGAAATCTTGTATAACATTGTATTTATCTTTGAAACAGGTACGACTTTACAGGGACATTGATAGTCGTCCCGGATGTCAGTGTTCTTTCGTTACCTGGTGCAAAATCGGAACTCGACTCTAGGCACAAACAGGGTGAACAACAGGATGGAGTTCGAGGACTTAAAGCTCTCGGCGTTCGTGATTTGAATTACAGAATGTCGTTCTTGGCTTGCAGCATCACTGCAACCAGTCTCAGGGTAAAGACAAAACGGATAAAATTACATTTCATCAACGTTGTCCTAAATTTTTAGAACCAAAACATTTCATGACGATTTTTTCTTAGTTTGGCGGAACGGACATGGGCATGGACGATATTTCCCAAGAAATGATGAAGAAACAAATGTCGGAAGAAGAGTGGAACAAGATCTATGACATGAGCCGTGACAAGAACCTGTACCAAAACCTGGTGGCGAGTTTGTTCCCTGCGATTCACGGGCATGAAGAGGTAAAAAGTGGAATTACACTCATGCTGTTTGGCGGCGTGTCAAAGACAACGATCGAAGGTACCTCGCTCAGGGGCGACATCAACTGTTGCATCGTCGGCGATCCGAGTACTGCGAAATCGCAGCTGCTGAAGCAAGTAACGGACATTTCGCCCAGGGCCATTTATACATCTGGAAAGGCGTCGAGTGCGGCGGGTTTGACCGCCGCCGTGGTTCGCGACGAAGAGTCCGGAGATTTCGTCATCGAAGCCGGTGCGCTCATGCTTGCAGACAATGGGATCTGTTGCATCGACGAATTCGATAAAATGGATCCCAAGGATCAGGTCGCCATTCACGAAGCCATGGAACAACAGACGATTTCGATCGCTAAAGTAAAAGAGTTTTCGAAAAACTATCTTAATTTTCATTCCGGATATTAAAACAGTTTTTTCGGACATTTTAGGCTGGGGTGAGAGCGACGCTAAATGCAAGGACCTCTATTCTCGCTGCTGCGAATCCGATCGGTGGTCGCTACAACAGAGCAAAGAGCCTTCAACAGAACGTAATGCTCACAGCCCCGATCATGTCAAGATTCGATCTGTTTTTTGTACTCGTGGACGAGCTCAGTGAAATCGTCGACAACGCCATCGCTAAGAAAATCGTCGATCTCCACAGCAATAATCTGAATACATACGTTAGCATCTACACGCAGCAAGAGATCGTCAGATACATCAATTTCGCCAAGCACTTCAAACCGGTCATCAATCCGGTAAAAAATCGGCAGTGATACTTTTGAAAAGTCTCCTTTTTTGAATAACAAAAATATGTACATTTTTCAGGATGCAGGGAAATTGTTGGTCGATTGTTACACGAATATCCGACAACGAGAAGGAACAGGCTCGAATAGATCCACATGGAGAATAACCGTTCGTCAGCTGGAGAGTCTTATCCGGCTTTCAGAGGCTCTGGCGAAGCTCGAATGCTTGGACGAAGTCCAGGTGAAACACGTGAAAGAAGCGAAAAGATTGCTGACCAAGAGTATCGTGCGCGTGGAGCAGCCAGACATAGATTTGGATGATGAGGATGCCGACGGTCCCAGAGCTGTCGGAATGGACCTGGACGACGAAGCTCCGGCTGCTATTCAAGCATTCATGGGTGGCCCCAATGCCGGCCAACAAAGTCCAGGTATTTATTTTCATTCTGAGAATGATTGCGAATGTTTATATGTGTAATACTAAAAAATTGTTCTTTTGCAGTTAATGGAGTTAATGGAGTTACTAGAGTTAATAGAGAGTCGAATGACGAAGAAGCTGAACTTCCAAAAAAGAAGCTTAAGATGTCATACGAAAAATACAAAAGTATTTCAAATATGCTCATTTGCTATTTGAAGCAAGAGGAAACTAAACTAGAAGCTGCAGGTTAGCATTTTATTTTTGTGAAATAAAAGTGTCGCGTAAGACATAATTTTAAATTGCTATTTTTTGTTTACTAGGGATAGGAGGAGGAACCAGAAAATTTGAATTGGTAGCGTGGTATTTGGACAAGGTGCAAGATGAATTGGAGTCCGAGGAAGAATTGCTCGAATTAAAGGCTCTGATAGAAAAGATAATCGACAGGTTAATTTACACTGTATGTAAAAATTGTTTTATTATACTAAAGTTTCATATTTTAGAAACATTGCTTATGAAACATATGTTTGAATTTAGGAAAACATCCTGATCGAGCTGAGCGACGAATCATCGCAGGAGGGTGACGAAGATGACAACAAAATTCTTCTAGTGCACCCCAATTATATCGTCGACGACTAAATCTTGGGAAAGTGCATTATTGCAATTTCAACGCTTTTATATTTTTGTACATGTCATTTTCTGAATACATTCAAACGAAACACGAAAATAGTTTCATTCAGCCTGTTTGTATATGAAAAGTATTTTGTAGAAGTTCTCAATTTTAGTTGATTCTTTTTTATTCTAGATTAAAAGCATTTTAAAGAACTGCAATCTGAGGATTCAAGAGTGATGTTGTAATCACTCGGATTCCCGAGTGAGAAACATTCAGAAAAATTTATCTTGAGGTGGGTGGAGGGAGAGCTCGGTTTACGTCGAAAGAAAATCACGATCTATTAAGAATAACAATCTCATGGTAGTGGTGACTGCTCCATCATGTCCATCGAAGTACTGCAACTGAAGTCTCGCTTCCAAGTATTAACTACTTTTTGTGATTATTTTTTACGAAATCATCTTACGAATCATCTTTATTCACGCACTGTTTTTTGGTATTTTAAAATTTGAATTTTGATTTCTATAGCTGATTTGCAATTGGAACGTTTCAACTATAAAAGTGAAAATGAACATGTTCAGTTACATTTAAAACAATTGCAAGAGGTCGTATTCAAAGTTGTAGATTGCACAAAAATGTGATATGGTATCTGTTTCTGATTGCCAAATTTAAGAAGAATCTTTTTTGGTAGTGATAAGATAAACAATTAAGTTCGTTGTTTATGTCTTTATTTTAATGAAATAACTTATCGTGCCTCAATATTTTTAATTCATCCTACTTCGTTTTTACAAAAATTCCCCAATGAAAAACTTTTCCTGTTTTCAGTGATTAACGAAATGAGTTTATTTTTCTGATACAATAGATATGAAAAACTCGACAGTGAGATAAAATATTACATTCACGATTTTTGATGTTCCTTTTTAAAAATCATTTTTAATTTCGTTTTTTGCATCTTCTCGTGTAGGAGCATATAAGATGGTTACGATTATCACGTTTCACCGGAGATTTCAGCGCCATGGAAGAATATTTGTCCCATAAAAACGGTTCGTTTTGGAACTTTTGCACTGTAATGGATACATTGTTACGAGGATTTGCGCAGGTAAAATTTGTGTTTTTCTTGTTATTCGCACTCATCATTTTGACAATATTATCTGGTTGCATAAAAATCAACTGTGAGAAACTCAATAAAATAATCGATTATTTCAAGCAGTTTTTAGTTGAAAATTGTAATAGACTTCACAGTTTTTATTGCAGATAATTACGTAATCGGCATCACCTGAAATGTATATCAATCGACGCGAGTAGATGAATGTATTTATTCGAAAAAGCCTCAAATGTAATTTATCGAAAACTTTAGATGTTCCAAATTGCCTTTTTTCCATCATTAATCAATTTTAATCACAAAATGTGAAAAAATATGAGTTATCATTGCGACAATAATCTTATCAAATTTTCAAAGTCGCGCTTACAATTAATAACGTGAAAAAAATGGAAAAAATTCGCAAAGGAAGTTCACTTTCAGGGATATAATATAATTAAGGACGTTGAATTGCAAATGCAAGTGCGGCGCGTTCATACATTTGAATAAATCAAATATTTTGTAATTTAATACATTCGTGCGTAATCGATGACTGATCTGGTTATAATTAAGTCTTGCCGACCGATAATGTGAGAAAAAATAAGTCCTTTTCACTTATCAAATGACACATTCTTACTTACGTATTGTATTAAGTTACCGTAGTACTTCCTGACTGTTTACAAACAATTTTTATAATCGTTTCGGGTCACTGAACTTTTCCCTCTGCCCCGACCCAACTCTCTCGAAATTTATACGTCGCGGAAGTCGCATGCTCGAGATAAAATGATAATCTGTTAATTCATTTCGTCACGCGCTTAAAAACATTTGGCTAATTTCAAATTTATTTATTCCACGACCGAAATTTTCCTCAGGTGGCACTCGCAAATAATCCGATAACCGGTTTGCTAATAGTGGTGGCACTCTCGGCAATTCGACCCGACGTTTTGGCAATTTGCGCAATTTCTGGCTTTTTGGGTCTCGCGATGTCTTGGGTAAGTTCCCCTCTCGATTTTTCCTCGCATCATTGTTTGATGCGAAGCCCGATTGTTCTCACCTTCACCTCGGAAAGACCGCATTGCGGATCTTGTCAGCGATTCCGAGACATTTGTTAGCGGTCCAACCCGCCTCACTAATTCAGCGCTTTCCTAAACATTTGCCTTTCCAATTTCAGGTAATTCGCGAGCCCATGGATTGTATTAAAAACGGCCTCACCATGTTTAATCCCATGCTCGTGGGCGCGGTTTCTTACAAGATTTTACCTTTAATTTACGGCCCTTTCGATGGGTTCAGTATTTTGTTAACAACTTTCGGAAGTATTTACAGGTACGAACAAAAACTGTATTTTTTTTGCTAAATAGAAATTGAATTAACGTTGTTTCATTGTTCCAGCGTTTATTTTGCTCGAGGAATGAGGAGCATGAGACTGCCAGCTTTGGCTTTGCCTTTCTTGATAAGTGAATTCACCATATTAATCATTTTGAAAAATCACTCCATTCTCGTGGAACCTGTGACGAGCAACGAAACAACAATGGTACGGCATTTAAACTATTTCCTTGGCAACCGTTTAGCAGACGTTTGTAATTAATTCCCGGGACTTTTTTATCAGACTGGAATTTAAAAAAAACGGTAGAGTTAAATGATCACGAGTGAATTTTAGCGAGGAAGAATGACCCTGTGAGATGAATAATGAACATATTTAAACTGATTTCATCATTCGTGCATGCTTTGTCACGCCTGAATGGAGCCTCGTCATTTTTACTCTTTGGGTTTCTGCACAAACACACAAAGTTTTTAAAAGCGCGGGATGAGTTTAATTACGAACCACTGAGCTCGAAGCTCCAATTTCAAACTGACAAAGAAGCTGTTCAGTAATAAAATCGTCGTCAACTGCGAACTACCGTTTTTACGATCGCTTGGTAATGTTTGGTTACGGTTTCATCAGTCCCTTATCTACACCTCAAGTTCAAACTTCGATATTTACATTTTCGACGCGAATATAATTACAATTCTCTACGCGGAAATCATTTCTTGTGACACCGCATGGATTTGTTTGCAGGACGATGCGGTGAGGAATGGGACTGTTGGAAACAGAGCGTACATCGACACGGTTGTCAACGTGGACTGGGGCATGGTAAGGAAAAGGATAGAAACGATTGTTTCCTGCAGATATGGACCGCAAAACTTTTTAGGTTTTCCGTGGCAGCGTAACCTCAGCGTCCCAGTTATTTGCGGTCGATGATGTAGCACTCGGTTCCATTATCTACCTCGCTGTCTTCATTTACTCGCCCATCATCGCTGGCTCTTCTTTTCTCGGGTCTCTCATCGGCACTCTCATCGGTAATATCATATGGATTATTTATGAGAAGGGGGAGGGGTTGACACAACGGGACAGTTTTTTACGTATTATTTTCTTGTTCCTGTATGAACATGTTTTTTATAAGTTTCATACAAAAAAATGCATTATTTTTCTGAACATTATTTTTTCTGAGGTTTGGTTGATTTGACAACATTTTGAGAATCATTTGTAAACTGTTTTTTTTAAATTGAGATAGAAACTCAATATTTTCCTTATTTGTTCTATAAATTGATAAGCGTTCAATTTGTTACGTTCTGTTTCACAAACCACACAAATGATACAGGGGAAATCAGCTGAAAACTCGTTTGTTTGATTGTTCCAAATATTTCATATCAACAAATAAAAGCATTTGGAAATTCGGATGAGAATATTTTGTATCGAGTTTTAGAAAATGTTTTTAACATTTGGGATTGATTGCAGGTGCTGGACTCGGGGCGCCTTATGACATAGTTTACACCGGGATTTGGGGACTTTCCTGTTACTTATCAGGAGCAGGTGTGGGCGGAACTTTCTTGGTGATGAATGGACAAACGGCGGTAGCCGCATTCGCCGCGACGGTTTTTGCGTCAGTACTGCAGTACGCTTTGTTCATTGTTTTTAATAAGGTACGCACGAAACACGGAAAAATTAACGTTGTTAAACAAAGTAACGAATGTGCACGAATTCACAGACCGGAATCCCTCCGTTGACGCTGGCTTTTCACATAGCAACGTGGCTTTTCGTGGCGCTCGGAACCACTCCCGAGGGCATATTTTATTTCCCCGGAAGCAATCCTGTTTCGATAAAGACGAAAAAAGACATTGATCTGGGGAAGCGACGACAAACATCGCTTGACAAAGTACTACTGTTTTTTAATTAAGTACTATTTTCATGTTACGGAAACGTGCTTTGCATGTGCTTTTTTAAACGCGAAATCGAGCCCTGAATAATGCGATTTAAATGTTGTTTTATGCAGCCAGTCAATGCAGATGAGCCTGAAGTGTTGATCAAAGTAGAGAGCAAAATTGCATCTACGTGACGAGGAACGCGCCCCGCGGAATCACGAACGTGTAATTATCTCGTTATACGATTGAAAATTTTAATTACTTCGTGGCACAAGGAAAAATGGTGCAGTTTACTTCCTTTTTGCAAAAAATGCAATTCTAAATTTGTTCAAAGTTTCTTTTAGTATTTGTAATTCTTAAGTGGAGAGAATAATTCTGAGTTGCTGTAAATTTTTAACAAAATGTGGTTTCCTCAAAACAGCATTTCCTCGGCTCTAAATTTTTGATACGTTCTTTACCACCGGAAAATTAAAAATGCATGTATTTGCATAACTTTTGATTTGAATTTTCAAGCTGGAAACCAAAAGGAAAGTAATCATGTTCATTATTTTATCATCGTTAAGTGTCACGCGAGATAAATGATTCGAAGCAAGGCCGGGAAAAGATATGAAAGTTACATCAGCTTTACTTCCCGATGTTTCCCGGGAGCTCGAATTCCGAGGTACATATATACATATTTAATTATTAACGGTATGCTTTTTTCCCTAATGAAAGTAGAGGTTGGACCGAGAAGTATGTCAGATTAAAATCCATCGCGTTAAATGTGTACATGTATAGATTCCATTATTCTACATTTATCAGCGAATGGGATATTTTTGAATCGATGTTCGGAAATGTCAGAGGCTTCTTTCCGCCTTGCAAACTAGGTCAATTATAAGTTACGGATTTGAAACGAATTTTTGTCCAATTTTTCGAGACGATGTATCAATTATATTGGAAAATATTGCCGAGTAAGACGTTACGCGAAAAGTTATACTTCTTGGATGAAAGCGCTACTTGCTCTAGCGCGAAATATTGGCTCAACTTCAATGCCTTATTGAGCTAGACATTTAACAAGAATAATCTAGGATTAGTCTTGATATAGTTTCACTCTGATGAATTGTCTTTGTTCCCGGTAAAGCTGTTCATTACCTTGAAATTCTCCAACGACATTTTTTAAATTATGATGGTTTATAACACTTTCATTACGTCACTCGAGTTTATGTTCTGGAAATGAAATATCTCTTTATCAACGATCGCTGCATTTTATTTTGACACTTAAACTTTGAAACTGAATCGGATCGCGACGGTGAAAAAACTTGGAACGAAATGTACGAGAAAAGCGTTGCGGAATAAGAATCCTGAGTGCTTGGAAATCTCTGAATTTGATGTTTTATTTAATACTTCGATGCTTATCTTTTCCTTTTCATTTCGCTTGATCGAAGCCTTATAAAATACTTTAGTAGGGATTTAAAAATTATCTTCAAGTCTTCAAGAACCACGAAATCCTTTGTTTGATTTTGTGGGAACCAGAATAAAGAGCACAAGCCTTGCTCAGAAGTAACTTTCCAGGATTTAAATTTTGATAAAATTTGATAAGGAAATTATGCAGGCTTCTAATTAAATTTTGTAGTCTCAATTAAACTCTTTTTTAGCATTTAAAAAACAGTTGAAAATCGTTTTAGATTTTATTTTTAGAAGATGATCAATTGATCTTCAAATTTCAAAAAACTGAATTGATTAATCAAATGCTTGTTAATTATAAACTTGTTATTTATTTTTTAAATATTTTCAGCGGTTTACACGATTTCAACTGCATATTAATATTTTAATTTAGTTTTCTGAAAATACAATAAAAATGTGGAACGCTTATAAATCTTGAAATTGTGGTATTACTTATAGTGCTTGAAATTACAAGTGTTTCATATATTTCAGATCAATAGAACTATACAAAATTAACCACGATCCTTTTTTAAAAATGGGGTCAAGTCGTTCTTCCGGGAAGCCGTAGAATATTAAAAACAATTCACATTGTAAATGCGTGTTTTGAAACAAAATTTGTATTCAGTAAGCAGCTTAGCAAAGCTCGTTTTTCCATAACTCCCCTTCCCCTAACGTTCAATTCCGTTATACTTCCAGAATATTTATTCCGCGTTTTTTGAATGGCTTCTTATCGGGTACGTATGTATTATCGCGTCAAATAAAACGACATTTTTCGCACTCCCGATCGCGAAATAGACGGAGCACGTGATGAATAATTAATTCTTGACGAGGGATTCTCTCTTTCCTTTTTTTTGTTTTTGCAAAAACCAAGAACTTGAGCAAATGCTAAAGTGTAAGATTCCATGTTACAAAAGTACTGGTTTTCATGTTACTGTAATTTTGTCATGAATTTTTTTACTCGTGCCATAAAACGGCGAAAAGTGGCTACTAAAATGTTCAATGACTCGATCGATGAAGCTAAAGTAGTTTATCAATATCGGTATCAGGTTTCCCCTTGCTCTTCAATAGCTTTCGTATTAGTTACATCATTGTGAAACCAAGACAGATGAATTGTGAGTACCCTTCTACGGATGAATAATCACTAAAGTTAATAATAAGGCCAAAAGTAGATTCATAGTTTACATTTTGATAAACGAGTTTATTATGGATCAATACACAATACATAATTCATGAAAAGCGTGTTATTTTTTCATTGTTCGAGCACATCGAATCAACCGTGAAAAAACACGGAGAACTTGCATAATTCGACACGCTGTAACTCGTTAGTGAAGTCTCTGGCTTTTTTTCGTAATTTTTAATCGATCCGCGAAGAGAAAATTTTGAAATTTCCGCGATAGACATGAAACGCAGGAAAATGAAAGCTTTGACCTTTCAAATATCCTAACTTGTAAAATGCATTTCGTCCAATTTAATCAGAGCGGAATACTTATTCTAGGAATTTTCCGTTGAATATGCGAAGTAATTTCGTTTCGTTTCACTTGTTTTGCATTACACTTCATTTTTGAACGGTGAATTGCATATTTTTCAATGCCACTTCTGGCATTTTTACAAAGTGGCCGCGGCTTCTATTTTAGTGTCGACTGCGTTACCGAAAGCAATTGAGAAAAGTCAGGGATGGTAAAATACAACGGCAAAGACGCGGCGAATCCAGAAAACAAGACGAGAAGAAAAAGGAGAAAAAAGTTTCGCTATGCAGATTGAAAAGATTCCAGAAGTAGATTCGAATGAGCATGAAAAGGTAAAATCGAGAGAAAAATTAAAACGTCATTTCCCATCTTCTCGAAGAGTTTTACGTGAAATCCCGAATCATCTTTCACTTCTCTCAAGTTTATTCGGGATGGCTGAATATGCTTTTTGCGATTGAGAACGCTCGCTTAATTAACGACGTGAAAATTCCTCAAGTTTCATGTAAAAAACGTCCTTTTGCCATAAAAATTGCAAGTACTCGCACGCAATCAATATTGCATTTCCGCAAAAAGCGTCGAAAAATGTTAAGGCTCGACACATGTCACCGTCAAAAATTCGATCA
Source organism: Zelostemma sp. ZL-2020 (assembly GCA_022816865.1). NCBI lineage: Eukaryota > Metazoa > Arthropoda > Insecta > Hymenoptera > Platygastridae > Zelostemma > Zelostemma sp. ZL-2020. Next base: position 11,026 of record JABFQM010003525.1, read on the forward strand.
TCGGCCCACGTCATTGGAAATCAATTTCCGGAACATTTTCGTAGTTTCATCATGCTTTTCAAACGAATTGATGATCACGAGACTACATGTCCACATTTTTCCCCGTTCCAAAGGACAAAATATTCCGATATCAAACATTTTTCCTGGCGGGGAAAAATTCCGCCAGGCTCGAATGGACTGCTTTTTTCGCCGACTACATAATGCGTGAAAGAAGCGTTCGGAAAGCGTCTGAGGCAGCATATGCGTCTTCAACTTGGCATTGCGCTCACGTACGACGCATACATGTTTTTATGTAAAGAAAGAAAGAGAAAAACGTGAAATTCAAGCGTGGAAAAGCAAGGGGAAGAGAGCTTAGCGGCGGGGTGGGGGCACCAAAAGGGGATGACTCCGTTGAGCAAGGGATCTGGTTCTCCGCCCCTTTCTACCATCCACCTGCCTGGAGTCGGCCTCGCTACTTCCCAGTGTTCCGGCGGCTGACCCGACAGCCACTCGTACTACTGCCGCTCGTCCCGCG
>JABFQM010003526.1:0-11535 GCA_022816865.1 Zelostemma sp. ZL-2020
ATAAGCCTCAGACGGGACAGTTAAGCAAAAACATGAAATGGTAATTACGAAATAATTAACGCCGCTGGTTCCCGAGTACTCTCGACGACGAACCCTTCCAATCGTGCTTCGGAAACAAACTTTTAATTACCTTTCTTCATCGAAGAACACAACTTGCTTTTAAAAATAATAACCTCAAATAAATCCAGACTTCAATGCTCCAACAAAACAACAAAAAAGTTACGAAAATTAAACAAAAAATCCCCCCCCCCCCAATTTCTTACGCGCTAAAAAAATCGGAAGTAACGAACAAGTACAATGAGTACGTCTCGGTGGTTATGCATAACTGCCGGTTACAGTTATCGACAGGGAAATCTTTCTCGACGGATCGCGTGCTGTCGTCACGGTCGGTGACTCCGCGAAATACCCGGGCGAAACGAGTTCTCCTCCGGGTCGCCGTTATGAAAAGCCAATCGTTCTCGCTCGCCTCGCGCCGAGTCGAAAAGCGCGACCCAAGTACCCGCAATCATTATTTCGATCCAAAACCCACGACTCCACGAACAAACCCCATAAAAAACCCGCTGCGCCCTCCAAAATCAACGTCATAATCCATAAAAGTTCCGCCGATAAAAGAAAACAAAGAAAAGCCTCTCTTCGGATCTTACAGCAAGGCCTTCTGCGCAACGAAGAGCGCTTCCGCGCTAAATACACCGGCTGCTGGCCTTTGCTTCCGCGGCGCAATTGCGACTTCCTCCTCAGCGGTCTCCTCTTCGGCTTCGCCGCTCTGGAACGCTGGCTTTCCAGCACGAGCACCACCGAGCAATTCTGTTCATTCCCATTTTTCCCGTCTCGCTTGCTCCCCACGACCAACATCAACTCCTCGGCTTCGCTTTCGCTCGACGAAAGACACCGGTACCTCGAGCTCGCCATTTCCCCCATTTCCCCAGCTTTACCCAGGTACCCCAAAAACTGATTGCTCGCGAAATAATTTCCATTCCCGACCCTCTCGACCCGCGTCGAACATCCCGAGGCGTAAGAGTCCCCCTCGTTTTCCTCGACTCGTTTCTCGAAATCCCCGGAGAGCAGAAGCTTCTGGTCATCGAACTCGTCGGACAAGTTCGAAGACCAATCCTCGGATTTATCCCCGGCTTCGAGGTCCTCCGGAAAGTACCGAATTTCCCGCCAAACTCGGCCCTTGCGTTTAACGTCCCGACGACGTTCCGGGGGCACGAAAAGCACCGGGCTCTCCGGGAGTCGCGGGGCCCTTAGCGCCCGGCTCGACCGCCTCCTGGAGTACGATTTCCGCCGCGTCGAAAGTACCGTTGTTCTCTCGAAGTAGTTCTCGCTGCTCGCGCTCGGGGATGCTTTCCCCGGCTCCTTCCTCCTCCGGAAAAGCCCGTTTTTCGTGGTAACCGCGGCGGCCTTGAGATCCGTCGTCAGCCTTGAAAACGAGAGCGACAAACTGAACCCGGGGAGCTTCTCCTTGGAATTCACCGCCGATTTCTCCGGCGCTGAAACCGTCCTCGACACGGTTACGCGTTTCGAGTCTTCTCCTGGAAGATTCGGGCTCGCAACGTCCTTCCAAACGCGACAGTTGCAAGCGGCGCCTTCGAAATCTTCCTCCTCGTCGCTCTTCCTCGAGAGCACCGGGGAACCCTCCGAATTGACTAGCACCGGGGAAAGCTCGAGCCTTCGTTTCGTGGAAACGAGAAAGCCCCGTTTCATGCGCTGATTATCGTACTCGTTTTTCGAGGAACACATGGAATCGAGTTTATCGTTGCTCCTGTGACAGACGTCGATACTCTCCCGAGAATCCGTTTGCCCGATCGCCTCGTGGATCCATTTGTCGTACAAAATCGTCCCCGGAGGGGATTCCTCCCCGGCACCTTTTTTCTCCTCGTCTTCCTCGCTCTCCTCGTCCTCTTCCTTGCACTTGACCGAGATCGTCGCCGCGACCCTCGGCCTCCGGGATTCGCTCGCTTCGGAAACCATTTGCAAACGGTTGCGACGTTTGCCGCGATCCAGATAACTCTTCCTTATCGAGATCCTTTTGAAGGACTCGCTGCGCTCGAAGGAAGGCTCGTCGCGGTCCTTCTTGCGGCCGACGAGCCTGCGCAGCTTCTCAAAGGAAAGGGTTCTCATCTCAAGGCAGCCGACATTGGGCCAGGCGCATCCTTACGAAACGTTCCGTCGCGACGCGAGCGCATGACCAAATAAAGATGCCCCCTTCGAGCTCTTTCGCAAGATTCTTCGCTACAAAAAGCACGTAATCCGAGGACACTACGTGTTTTCATCGAATCGGTTTGAAAAAAGGATTTCCTTCGTTTCCTCGCCAGGCCACGGCTTTCAAAACGTTTCGCGAACTTTCAAAACTCGTCTCGGATTAGCCCTTTTATTTTCCGAAGCCGGAGCCGAGCGGCCTCCTCGGCCTTCTTCCACTTTTCCCACATAACTCGAGCAGACGCCGCCACCTCGCCTCGACCTCTCTCCTTCTCCCACCCGCGTCTTTTTTCTTCTTCAACGAGCCGCGGATCCGTGCATTCCGAACCACGGGATTTCGTTTCATCAGTTCGGAGATAAACCAGTTCGAATCAAAGCATTCCAGGACTCGCGGTTACGCAACTGGCGCGCGCGCGCGCGCGCGAACGTAACTTTTCCCCGGCTCGAAAAAGGCCCCGGAACTCGCGGACGATTACGCGCACTGGAAGAAGCCGAGAACGGCGTCGTCTCCGGGGCCGATGGCGCTACCGCGGAGCGTGGTACCGAGCGACTGCATCTCTCGGGAAGAGTCGACGTTGCAGTTCGTTCCGCGGAGCGGCCCGAGGCGGATAAAAGTCGTGACACGAGAGTAAAGGAGCTCGCGAGGAGTGGTGGCATGCCGTCCGTCCACTCTCGCCCGCTTCGCTCAGCATCCCACTCTCGCTCTCGCTCCCCCCTCCGGCTTCGAACCGCGTTCCAACGGACTTTTATCCCGCTTTTCCCCATTTTTTTTCCCGCTTTCCGAAGCTTTTTCACGGCTTTTTTGGGCTTTGGGCGGGGGGAGTTGGTCGGGGCTGCGGGGGTTTCAGGCTTTTCTTTTCCGGGCTCGTATTCGCTTCTCGCTCTTGCGGTATTTCTGCTTCTTCCCGGTCCCCGCGCCGCTGCGATCGAGCCTCCGCCTCTCGGCGTTCGTTATCCCCGAGATCCTTTCGTGCCTTTACCGATTCCGCCGAGTCTATATTGAATTCTCCATTTTCTGAATTATATTCCCTCCCGAGGAACTTTCCGAGTGGATTTTTCACGCTTTCAAGCAGAAGATATTTTATTGTTTCAAGTTTCGAGTGAAATTTCACTCTGAAAGATTTCGTGTGACTTTGTTTCCATGTTTTCCATGTTTATTATCCTCAATAATTCGATTCCCAAGACAATTGTTAATCCACTGGAGACTCCAAGCTCCAAAATCGGGGGCCAAATCTTAATCCCCTGAAGCAGCGATGTATCGAAAGAGGCGCAGCGCCCCAAAGTACACCTTTTTCCATTGGCTGGTCTACATTAGTCACGCGTAAGCAAACAGTGCCGCAAATACGGCACTGACCGGTCAAAAAACCCTCGTCATTTTCCGGGTCGCAATCTCAGCCTCGCACTTCGAGAAATCCCCAGTGCATCAATTTAAATCTCGTTAACCACCAAAAAGTCTAGACAAACTGGAAAATCGAAGGATTAAAAAAAAAACCATCGTAAATATTTTCGTAATTCGAAGGCAAAAACAGCGTCGATTTGTCGGGACTCGAGGAACGATTATCGAAGCAACGTCTCGACAATGCCTGCCTTCGAGCCAAGGCAACTCGAGGACGTTTGCTCGCTCACGAAACACGTGACCTTCGTATACCAATACGCTTTTCTCGTTTCCTGTGCGTGTATCGTATCGAATGGTCCGGCCACCTGGGTGCAATGACAGATTAGCCGGACAATGGGACACAAAACGCGGCTTTACGAGCGCCCTCGTAACAGTACCTGACTCCCCCGGTAACACTTCATTATCGAACCGCGAACTAATTGATATAATAATGAGTTCGCGCTTTTTACCCTCCGGTAAAACCGGGGCTGGCATTTCTTCATTTTTTGGGGGAAAAAATTGTCTTTAAAAAGCGCGCAATTAGTTCGAACGAATTATTGTTTTGCCGGTAAATTAGAGAGCTGCAAAATCAAGAAAAAATTCGATTCTTCGTTAAACAGTGTGCAATTTGTGATATTTAATTTTAAAAAAGAGTAGAAACCAGTGATCGGAGGCGGAAAAAGTTCTGATTTTGAATTGGTTTCAATTTAAAAAACGAATTAAACTCTCGAATCATTAATCAAGAGACAAGGTTAGAAAACAGAAATTTAATAACTCCCAGAACTGCCTGAAAAGAAACAAAACAACTCTTCATTTAACGATCTTTTTCAATCGCTTTGCATCGAAATAAAAAGGATTTTGCGCACTTTCCCATAATAATTATAGGAAGACGCGAATTATGCCAGCATTTCTTACTCAACGACAAATTCATCGCAATAACGTTTCGTTTTTTACATGCCTCGTAATTACTCGAGTATTGAGAATTCATGCACAATAGAACTGCTGGGAAATTGTTTAGTTTGTATTTTTAACGTCCTTGTTCACAAATTGCCGCGCTATTCCGAATAAAAAGCATTCTCCAACGCAAAAATGTTGGCCCAATTTTTGTTGTGCCAACGGAAAAATTGTAATTTTTAAAATCGATCGATTATCGATTCGCCAGTTAATCTCGACGACGAATAAATAAATAAACCCTCCATTATTAATTTCCCGTCTAAAAACAAATCGAAACGACTAAACGTCGCGTAAAAAGTGACACGATAAAGCCTGAAAACCGTAAAAGTTCTATTTCCGTACGGAATAATCGCTCGTGTAACATTGAACGTAAACTAAAAAGCCAAATAACACAGCCGACGTTTTTCTTGAACGTTCGAAACAAACGATCGCGCGCGGCGATAAAAAACGCATCGGTCGTTCGAGTCAAACGGCGATGTAAATAAACTGGCAGCAGCGTCTCGTAATTGCACCAGTGACTTCCTCTGGAATTAAAGTCACGACCTGTACTCTCGACAAAGTATCATTCCTCGCGTTATCAAGTGTCCGCGTCTTCGGGTGACGTCACGTCGACCGGTAAACGCTGATTCTAAAGCTCGTATTTGCATGATACGCGTTATCTCAATTTCTTGGTGTCAAATTCCCACTTTAAAGCGATGAAAAATTCGTTCTCCGTAATTAAAATTAATTTCACACTCTCTGCATTTTTTGGGGTGGAATTTTCGCCCCGAAAAACACTTTCGGAGCCGTTTTCACTCGAAAAAATGTGGAAACTTGGCTGGCAGCGAGCGGTGAAAAATGATGGGTGAAAGCCATAACTTTTATGTTAATTTTCGTTATCTTATCGGGCCTTTGTACCGTTTTGAGAGACGTTGTACGGCGACAATTTTTTTTTCGACTTTGATCGCGAAGGGAAGCGAGTTTCTAGCACCCTCGTGATGTCCTACTTGCATGCACGCGAATAATTACCATTCTCGTGTTTTTATCAGTCGCAAATGCACTCCAGGTGCACTTCGGAGGGTCAACTGCGTTTGCAATTGCACATGGCGCAACTGGATCAATTGCTTTGCGCTTTTTGGGATCGAATTCCGCTTTTCGACTTGTCCCGTTTATTTTTACTTGAAATACGGCACCTTTGATCTCGATAAAATTAACGAAAAATTAAAACTCAGTTATTTTGAAAATTTACGCGGGACATTTAAAAATCGATGTTTTTCTTAAAGTAATTCGATTTATTTGTTTTATGGTTTTTTCTAGCTTGAATTGTATTTTTATTAACATTTTGAGTTGTTAATCAAAATTTCGGAAAAATTAAGTTTTGAGTTCACAATTTTCAATTTACATAAACAATTGTAAATTTGGTTAAAATAAATCGGTAGATTCGAGAGGATTTTATTAAATCAAGTACACTCATTTTTAATTTATATTAATTTATTTATTGTACCAAAATTTATAATTTTCTAATTTTTTTAAACTGCAAAATCGAAAGATTAAAAAAACTCGGGGTAAATATTTTGCAAGTTGAAATAAACGGGAATGAAACACTCTCGGTTATTTTAATTAGATCGAAAGTTCGAGTTGGAATTACCGAATTGTTCCGATTTCTAGCGACTTTGAATAAAAGAGAGTTCATTGCGAAAGATATATTTGAGAGTTTTGTTAAAAATGTCGATCCAACCAAATATTTCAAAAATGCGATTTCATTAAAAAATAACAAAAAATAAACTACGATTAAAAACATAAATTCAATAATTTACGAAAAAAAAGTTGCGCGATTTTCAAAACCTCGCGCATTTTTTATGTCAAAACATACGAAACCATGAAAATATCGAGAAAATTCGGCCTAAATGATTTACAATCCGTGAAAACGCGTGACCTACATTCCGAAAGTATTTCTTCACGTCCCAACGAATTCCTCAAAAGTTCATTCGCGTGCGTTCCGAAAGTGCAATTTTTACGGCCCATTCTCCTATCAAAAATTCCGGCATCTATTTCCGTCGCGAAAATCGAGACAAACTTCGCGACCTCCGCGGGAAGTCGAAAAGTCGCGAGAAAAAACTTCCGAAATATCCCCGAGTCTGTTTACTCTCCATCCCCCTCGCCCCCCCGCCACGCCGCAAGGTTCCCGGGGGTAAAAAACAAAGGATCGACGTTTTTCGCGAAGGGTTAAAAAGAGAGAAAAGATGGCGACCGGTGCAGAAACCGGTCGCTCGAAGGGGGACGCGGGTCCCTCCGTTTTTCCGGGGACGTTTCGCCGGCGATTTAAAATCTCTCGACGAGAGAAATGAAGACACGCATATATTATCGATTATCGCGACGGAACTGGCGAAAGCGACCGTCGGAGAGAAAAAGAGAGAGGCGGAGCGAGCCGCGGGGTACGCGGAGCGAGCGAGAAGGAAAAGGGATCGTTGGGGTGAGTCAGAGAGAAAAAGAGAGAGAGAGAGGCGAAACGCCATGGACTTACCCTCGGAAAGCTCGAGGTCCAGCTCGGCGAGCTTTTCCCGCACGTCCTCGGGGAGCTTGCCGATGTCGACGTTGAACTCGGCCATCGCTAAGCCAACCGTGGACCACCGAAATCACGAGTTTCCCAGATAGACATTACACCGCGCCTCCGAGTTATTCGGCCATCTCGCTCGTCTCGCTGCCACTGTCGCTAATAGACAGGCGAGGGTACCCCGTCGACAGGTGGCGCCACCGCGTGGTCGTGCGGCGACTCGCGAAGTCAGGTGGAGAAGGGGGGGGGAGTGGCCAAGAGAGCGGAGACTTCCGCTTTGCGCTCCTTTTTATATGCTTTTTTTTACGCGATACCTGGTTTTGGGACACAGGTGGTTTTTTAATTTTCCATGGCCTCTTATAGCATCCAGGATGAATGGAAATTATGGTTTTTAATTCTCACGGTCGCGGTTAGATATAAATCGGAAATTCTTTTGGAAAATATTTTTTTTAATGTAAAAGTGAATTCAAAAATTTTTGAATGTGGTTTAGAATTTGGAATTAATGAATTTTTTTTCATTTGACATCGACGGAAATGAGATTGAAAAGTTTTCGATGCAGATTTCTAGGTTATCGATGGTTACTTCTTACCTGCCGAAAAACAGCTGATCGCTGTCAAAGGAGTTTGTTGACATTGCGCGCCTGTAATTTATGACTCGAGATACTTAAAAATAAGCGCTTGTAATTTAATGAGGAAATAATGTATCTGAAAAATGCCTTGATAACTCCCATAAACTATGCGTCATAATTTACAGACTTTAATCATCGTTTTATTATCGAAATTTCATTTTATATTCCATAATTTTTTATTTGATTCCCGCAAAACACACGCACTTTTTTTAAATATATCGAAACTTGGTTCTCTGCAACTTTAGGCATTATCTAGTAGGAATTGCAGAAATAGCATTATCCGTCTCGTAAACATCTTCAAGATGGTTGCCATAGGGTCCATAGGGAATTTCTAGGGAAAGTATTTGAAAAATGAATTTCTCATATAAATCAACAGTTCTATCAATTAAAATTTTTGAAAAAGTAACGTGCAGATGAAAAATGGCGAATTGACTTTCGTAATGTAGAAACTGTGAATACAGTTTTAGTTTCTCCGCATGAATGTGGTGCGTTTGAGATGCATATCATCAGAACAATTTTGAGAAAAAAATTAGACAATCTTCAGTTCTCTGCAAGACTGCATTTTTTATTTGCCACTTGAGCAATTAAAATATTTGAATAATTGCGTCGCGTCTACTGGACTGAAAGCTTGAGTGATTGTTCTTAGAAATCAGTTTGATAATCGTGTTTCTCAATTTTAATAGTATGTTCGAGTTTGACCAATCCGAGCATTTGATCCGTCAGCGACTAATCAATCCCAGCAGAATCCATCACGTTCATTCCTGATAAACGTACAGAGAAATTAAAACTCAGGTGGTTTTGGATTTTACATGATGATTATTCAATACCTTCAAAATATCCGTCATCTTCGATCTTCCATTTCTCAAGATTGAGTTTCACCAACGTGACTCGAAGCTCTTTTCTCAGCGAATCGACTTTGACTTTCTGCTTGGAACTGCTCTCATCTGAAAATGCAAAAAGGTAATTTGAAATCCATTCGCTAATCCAAAATTATATTATTAACAGAGAAATAAATAAACTTACAATCACGATTGGGGTGTAAATTCATTATATGCTTTATCAAATATACTTTATTCTCAAATCTGGAACCGCAAGTGCTGCATCCAAACTCCCATTGCTCAGAAAAATTAATAACATGCTTCCTGAAAATACCTGAGTCTTTAAGATCCTCGTACGAAGACACAAATACTGGTTCTTCTTCATCCTCGTGATTCCACTTATGATCTTCGAGATCAGTTCTTCTCTCGAAAGTTGCATCACATTTGGGACATTGATAAGAGACCAATCGTCCTCTATGAATCTTGTCGTGCGCAATGAAATCTTTCTTGCTCTCAAAGTGTTCGCCGCACTCCCAGCATTTTATGTTTTCTGAAACATTGTGATATAAGCGGTGACCATAACTGGGATAAAGTTGTCCACAATTCGAGCGAGGGTATGATGTTCTGCCAGTATGGACCCAGACGTGTTCGCCAAGCTGATTCTGGTGTTTAAAAGATTTCTCACAATATTGACAAGGATAAATTTCAATGTCTTTGTGCACTCTTTCAATGTGCCGACGGAGACACAATTTGGTCGGGAAATATTTTTTGCATGGCTCGCATTTGGGTTGCCTGCTTTTATTACCGTGAAAAACTTTTCGCAAGTGTTGCTTGAGATTGTATTCTGAACTAAGACTGTTTCCGCATTTTTTGCAGACAAATCGCTTCCCATGAACTTTTCGCAAGTGTCGGTCCAGAGCGCTTTTGCAACTATGATTGTTTCCGCATTTTTTGCACATAAATTGTTTCCAATCGGCGAGTTTTTTTTTTTTTCCTTTATTGCTGGGATGATTTCGACCTATTTTACTTGGTGGCCTGAAATAAAAAATTGCGTTGTGAATTTATGATTCATTGCCATCAAATACGAGGACTATGGCTTTTTTAACCAACATCCACTCGTCCTCATCTTTGTTTCCAACATCGGATTCCTCTTCGTCGGTCTTCTCACTTCCCTTGCCCGTTTCGTCCTCATCATCGGTTTCCGGGTTATACGAATTTCGTTCTTCCTGCATGTTATTCGGTTTTTCTATAAAGAAAAGAAAATTCAAAATCCATTGGATCAGTTTGCGATGAAATTTCTTAGCATTTCACTTTTTTTCCGAAAACAATGCGAGACTTTCAATTACCGTTTATTAATCCAGTGACGCACTTGCACGAAATAGTAAGGCTATATATCTTGAGACCGTCCGTGAACAATAAACTTCTTATTTCTCTACAATGATTCGATATAAATACACAATCGGCGCGAAAAATAATGTTCGTAATATAACCTAACCTAACCTAACCTAACCTTACCTTTACTGGAATTCAACTTGTCTTCCACAAACAAATTTCCCAAGTGATAAAGGCACTTTTAAGGGTGATCTTGCGATTATGTACTTGGGGCTTTGTCGCTTTCCATATTACTGAATTTTCTCAAGATTATTCTTGTTATCTTCTCCAAAACAATTGTTAAATGGTTCCAGTTTGTTCACGCGTGATACGGTGATGCGTAAACGACGCATGCGCGTTCGTAGCGCATTCGCATATCGACGGAATTAACGGAATTGACGAATGAGAGCTGTGGGCATTTGTATTTTACTAAATTCGCGATTTCAACAAACATTTTTCATAGGTCATTTCTATGCAAAATGTCTAAATCTTATCACTATATGCAGTGTTTATTTATTGCTGAACAATAAATCTTTATTTATTGACAAACACATCCTCATAATTTCAACCACGTTCTTTAGGCGGGAAACATGAAAAAAAAAGTTATCAATTCCGATTACCTACATTGTTTTAAATTGTTTACAATTTCCCTTACAGTGCACTAAAGTAACGTACTTGCAAGTTGGGGCCAGCCATTCTTCAAATGCTTCTGCATTGTTAAATTAGCATAATTTGTAATTACAGTGACAATTACATCATTTTTAGAAATTGAAACGATTTTTATCTACATCGCAACTTTTCATCCGATTTTAAGCTGTTGATAACGCTTATCAAAGGATGCTTAATTTAATATGAAATTCCGGTTTTTATTTCAATTATTGTTATCGGTCAAATCATTACCTCAATAATTGGTTTCATAAATTCTGGGAATTCCATGTTTTCATCATTAAGAACTGATGAACCTCTGAAATTAATTACCCATTAGGCGTTATCAGTATTAGGAACACTTATAATTGACCCTCACCATTGATAAATTACCCGAAAACATAATTAGTACATCATTAATTTCGATTTATTTAGAATGAGGGAATTTATTCTCACTAGTAATGACCAAAAATTTGATGGTTTCTTCCATTAAATTCCTTGCTCTGCAACTAGTTGGAACAAGCCCAACGTAGACGATCCTATATCAATTCGGAGATATGAATATACCATATCCATTCGTTTGAATAACTGGAGGAGATAAAAACTCAATTAATTAATCGGAATAAAACAAGAATGAATAATATAAATGATAATTTTTAGAGAGAATTATTATTTCTGACAAAAGTATGCTCCCAATTAATAGGACTTAATTTACTTTGAAGACATGTACTGCATTCTAAGTAGTGTAAGATTGAAAAACATAAAGATTTCTAAAAGTACATCTTTTTATACATAAATATTCTTGCATCTCTGAAATATAGAAATCTATAGACACGACAGTTCCGTAATGAGCATCCGATTTCACAGCAGCACTTCAACGCTTTAACAAAATAATGCAAGAATAACAAGAACCATCCGGTTTCGTATTAACAACGCAAAAACGTTCCGGCACAAACGGATTATCAAGACCATTATTCATAGGTTGAATAAGATTCGCAACCGATCCAAGGC
>JABFQM010003527.1:0-11533 GCA_022816865.1 Zelostemma sp. ZL-2020
GGGAGCGAAACTTGCGTGTTACATCGACAAGGGATTATCATGCAAATTTAATTCGATCAAGTTATCGACAAATTAACATTCTCCGACAACGACTTTTCTAAGCGGTCCTTTGAATTATTTAATCATCTATAATCGCCATAATTACTTCCGTTATGAATTCATCTTAAAATAATAAAGAGTACGACAAATTCTTTAGTTTTGTTTAGAACTCGTTCCGGTCCATTTCACTTTCGAATCGGCCGACTCATATTTTTTCTGATTCATCCACATAAGGGATCGTGAAATTCCATCGATGTTTCCGTTCATGAAAGGCAGTGTAAATTCGCACATGCCGTGTTTTGAAGGGTGGCCTATAGAGTGAAAATTGAATGTTAAAATAAGCGAAATCATCAACAATCTAGATAACGCTCTTTTCACCTTGAGATAAGTTTTGGAAACGCTTTATAAAACATCGGAATTTGCTCTATAACGATGTACTTTGATGTGAAATAAAATTTAAGACCATAGAAGACAGATTTTTCATCGATGAATTGGAAAAAAAAATTGTTCATAATTTCGTTGGCCACGTTTGTCATATACCGCGTGTTAAAAGAGTTGCAAATGAAAACGACTTTTTCGTACAGTTTTAGGTTTATAGTTTGGATAACGCACATTCGTTTTCACCCACAAACAGTTACAGATTCATATGATTTTCAGTTAACTTAGAATTATAGTTTTAACCCTCAAGTGCTATAACCCCCGAATTTTCCATTGCTGCTATAATGGGTCAAAAACGACCCGATGAAAGTTCAGACCCCAATATCTCGTGTTGAAATTGACTTGAAACAATAAATTTTTTTTCCCAATCATAGGCCAAAGCCTTGACTGTACAAGTATGATACACTCACTCACCATTGTTTATTGCATATAACAAATTATTCGCGAACAACAAAAAGTGTTTTTTCCAAAACCATATTTTTCATAAAAGTCGGTATCATGACTTTATTTATTTATAAATGAACTTTCAGACATATGAATTTAAAGTTCAAGAGTTGCTCTACAAGACCTTGGTAGTGGTTTTTTTCTTCATGGAAAAAAACATATTTATTCCGCCAAACGAAATTTGGCAAAGGGCCTAGCCGGGTAAGCATGAGAAAAGTGCCCCCAATCCATATAAAATTTCGCATGGGCCATATCGTTCACCTTGATGATAAATCGTTATATCCAAAATTTTAACCATCTGGAATAACGTGTATACCCTCAGGGGTGGAAAACGTCTTTTTCGGGTTTTAATTTTTTTTGACTGACTGTGCTTGTTTGAAAAATTCAATGTTTCCGACACAATAATACTTTATTCAAAAAAATTTATTCGACAATTTTTTGCTTAAAACTTCGGAGTAAAAATTTTTTTTCAAATTTTCAAAATTTATTTTTTGGCTCCAAATTTTGAGGTACACCCGCAATTTTTCTACATTACAATTGCGATTCTATGGTGTATATTATATAATTTTTTCAGATTTTTAAAAGGTGTGGAGCATGGTCTAATGAGTTTAAAACTATATTTTTGATATCCGAAATCCAACTTTCGCGCCAACAGTTTACTGTTACATTAAAGTTCACATTTTAGGTTTGAATAACTCAAAATTTTATGATCGAATAACCAGTATGATATTTTTAGCAGAATCGACATGATACAAATTTTTTACACTAACAAATTACTTTCAAAAGTTGAAAACTCGCTTTTTATCATTCTATTAGCAATATCAAAGTTTATGTAATAATCGTTCGAATTCATCAGTTATTGTAAATAATGTTGTGCATTTCTCAGAAATTTCGCATTTTAGATTCAATTTTAACAGTATGAAGAAAATGAGTGTACATTCAATATACCGAATATATTGAGTATTTTCTTTATATTTTTCGAAAAGACTAAAGCATTTATTCCGCAATAGTGAAATCGATTCAAAACAATATTATATTTCGCGTCTTTTACAGTTTTTCGAGTTTTTTTCATCAATTACAAGGACCAAGTTCTCGCTTCCATTTACTTAAATTAAAATGAAAATTTCTCGCTTTAGTCTTCATCACTGTCTTCGTTAATGACAGTCGTCACTTGATCAGTGATGGATAATTTAGATAATATTTCTGCAATGAGATGAATATAGTGAGCGAAAAGTCACTATGTGAACGCGGATAATTTGAATACAAAACTAATTCATGCAAAGAACAAAATAGTCGAAGAAATGTGTAATGATTCGATCACTACAGGATATCATGTGAATAACGAAGAGTATTATTTTCATGACACCTCTATAGAAAATTCAACTTTCGAAGCCTGTAGAGCGGGGCGAAAGTAGCTTTTTCGCCCCGAGAGGCGAAAGTAAAATACGGGTTTTCGATTGGTTGAGTTTGCAACGCCACCACTCGACAGGCATCTCAAGTTTAATTTTCTATATCGGTTGTCATGAAAAATAGTATGCGTAACTAGGGGAGAAACAACGAAATCACGAGTGTGATATCAGCCCTCGCTTCGCTCGGGCAGCTAACTTCACACTCGTGAAATCGTTGTTTTTCTCCCCGAGTTACGCAATATACTATTCCGAGCGACCAGAATTTCGATTATTTTTTTTTACTGCATTTGTCTGACCATATTGCCTTTTCATTTTCTCTTTACAAGAGCCGATGGGCCAAGCCTTTGTCACCGACCAATTGATTATTCATTACAATTTACGAATTTAAATAGCTGTCATAGTTTTACAAAAAGTAATTACAAAATATTCGCTTCACCCCTCTTTGCACCATGTTCCCCTATACAGGGTGTCCCAGAATCACCGGAACAAAAAAAACGACAGATTCCTTTTTGAATTTGAGATTCAAAAGTCCTGTACGATTTCTTTTCATTCCGAACTATTCGAAAGTTATGTAAGTTTTTATTCGGCTAATTGTCGTGTTTCGCGCGCTGTCGCCCAGGGCCGGCGCTATACGAATCGTCTAGCGGGCGCCCCGCACAAACAATTTCTATGAAAAGTCGCGTTTTCTTAGAACACCTTCTGAAATAACGAAAATCGCCTAGGAAACTTGTCCTTTTCAACAATCAAATCACTTGTTTAAATTTATATCTGTTTACACCCTAAAAAAAAAAATTTGATATAACAGTTCGAAGAGAAACGAGCGTTTTTGGCCGAATAAAAACGTTATTTTTGACCTCCGAAGGCTGAAAAATCAAAAGGGAATGAATAACAGTTTGGTTTACTCACGTTTTTTTTGTAATTTCCGTAACATTCCGCGAGCACACACTGACACAAACACATCGATACGCGATCAATTCGCGAAACGAAAATCGATGCACGATCGAACGAAAACAGACAAATCTCACAAATCTACTTGTCAAATATCACACGCGATGGAATACGCGTGTTGTCACTTTCATTTGCGAATGCTTCTATACGAGTCCGACGATTTTTCGTACCCACACGACTGCACGCTGACACTATTGATTCGCCCATCGATTCCTATACTATGGAATCGATGCACGTTCACACGCAACTAATCAATCTGACAGACGAACTCTTCGATTTTGCCTGTCAAACATCACACACTATAAAACACGCGTTTTGTCAAAAACATTTAATTACATCTACACTAGTGTTCACTCAACCTCGATTGTCTATCGATTGTACCATCGATAGTCCACTATCGAGGTATGACGAAAAACCTCGATAGTCGAGTGAGATCCTATTGGCTCATTCTCTCAAACCTCGATACCGCACAGCCAATTACCAGTAAGCTTAACGTGGCTTAACGTCGATGCTCCGATAATGCGCATTACATCTCGTCAACCGTCATTTTCCGCAAGCTATCTGCTGAGAGCGAGATCGTACAGAATAGTTCGAACTTTGAACTAAACTTTGGAGCAAACATAAACTTTGAAGCAACAACAGAAATAAGAATAAATATAATACATTGAATAATATAGCGTAAGTGATTAGATACAAATGAATTCAGAAATAAAACCGAACTCCAAATAAAATCTAAAATAAGCGTCCTAAAGCGACTGGTCAATGAATGTTCAAACTAGATCGAACCGAAAATTAATTAAGAATAACTGCTTCTCCTTCTTAATTCTTATGTACGGCACTAGTCCGTTCGTTTTAAAACGCCAATTTTAATAGAATAATTGCCTTGAAGCGATTTAAGAAAAAGAAAAATACCAACTGGTTCCTACTTTACCGGCATCTTGGTTTTTGGCTTATTTATACAAATAGCACATAAGTACAATTTGAAATGAAAATATGGGTCCTGCTGAAGTCCCTTTTTAAATTATGAAATTGAATATTTCTGAGGTATCCAATCATTATTCGGATTATTATTGTAGAAGAATTATGTGTTCTAGTAAAATGTAAAAACGTAAATTTTGTTATTCTTCCAGAATAGTAATAATTATTCAAATAATGATTTGATACTTCCAAAATATTCAATTTTTGTTAAAGAATAAAAGTACGGTCCTTATTTGCATATTAAAATATGTTTCAAATTTGTATAGCTCAAAAACCGAAATGCGGGTGAATTAGGAATCGGTCGGTATTCGTCCTCCGCTCAAAAATGGAAGTGAATTTAATTTCAAGAGACATTCAAGCAATAATTGTTGAAAATTTATGGAAACTAGAAAATTGTGTATTGCAGATTATCACTCTTTGAACCCTCTTTCATCATTTTATTTATCAAAATTTTTTGAATCGTTCAAAAAAAATGTTTTTCAAACATAGTTTCATAAAAATGAAAACTTAAAAAATCGTAGACGGAACATAAAATTGAAAAAATTATTGAATTTTAAAATTACTCGACTTCAATTTCATATTAGTAGTATTTTGTAAACCCTTTCTGATCATTTCATCAATTACAAATTTCGGAATAGATTATAAAAATAGTTTGTTTATAATGTTTTGTATAACATGCTGCTGGGATGTCCTCTTAAAGGGGTACGTACCTCCAGCTAGCTGGAAAGTACATGCTTCGGGATGTTTTTAAGGGCGCTTATGTAATGAATCAAACATTCAATTATTACATACGTTTTATTGACATTTGAATTACAAGAAAAAAACTTATTTTAACGATTTTCTTCATCAATTGTGTTGTATTTTGATGACTGCAAACGTAATTTCTTCTTCAGTTTTGTCGCGTTCATCTGTGAAAAAAATTTTCCAAATATCAAATGCAAATTATGTCAATACAGACAAACAAAAAATATGGTTTCGAATACAAGTACATCTACATTATCCTAAACTACAAAAATAGTTTCCTTATGATCTCCTCATTTTTAGAAGGTGAACACTCCAAAGCAGATGATAATATATTCGCTTGGATATTTACAATATTCATTTTCTTTATCAAAACCATTTATTTTGTTTTTTCAGAAAATCATGAGCAAAGCAAAAATTTGGCAGATTTTCGATAAAAAAGACAACGGATATGCAAAATGTACACTCTGTGGAGATTTGTATAAAAAAAATTCGAACACTACCAATATGATAGATCATGCTAAGCGCAAACATCGTAACGAGTATGACCTTCTCGTGAACTCTTCTGCAGAAAATCCTGGTGAAAAGCAATCGAATACCGAATCAAATGTTCGTCGCAGAACTTCAAACACAGTTGACAAAACCTATACCTACGACCGAACAAGCGTGCGAAGTATGTCCTTGGATCGAAAACTTGTCAACCTAATCGCGAAAGGGATGCATTCCTTCAACATCGTTAACCGTCCAGAGTTCATCGAATACTCAAACGAGTTGGATCCTCGATATGTAATCCCTACGTACACCCATTTAAAAGACACCTTGATCCCTGGAATCTACCAAAAAGAAGTAGATGCGTTGCAAGAAATGTTAGATGCCACAAAGTACGTCGCACTAACAACTGATATTTGGACGTCCCCAACAAACAAAGGGATATCGACAGTGACTTGCCACTTCATTTTGAATCAAGTGCTCAAATCCAAAGTTTTGGACACCAACGTCATTATTGGAAGCCACACGGGTGCTTCCATCGAGAAGGTGACGTTTTTTTATTGATAATGAATTCAATCGGAGTTTCACAGGTGCGAATTTTATTTTCCACACCCATAAAATTTGGTTCAAAAAGGTACAAATAATAACATAAATCAATGCTTCTTTAGAGCAAATAAATGGAAATATGTGCGAAATGTTCATTCACCTTCGAATGTAGAGAGAGTCTGGTCAGACGCAGGCCAAATCATGACTGACCGTCGAAATCGCCTGAGTCCAGAAAATCCAAACATTCAATTGTTCCTACATGAAAATATGAATTAATAATGTTGAGATTATTATTATTAACAGAGAACTAAATTTTGTTTCAAACTGTCATGTTTAATATACTATTAATTAATTGACCGTTCTAAAAAAATCGGTTTCACCATGACAAATACGTTACGTCGTTGAGGTTTTTTTCTCTGCCACATAGGTACAAATTTATCTAACAATAAATAGAACAAAAGTTAATCGATAGAATCTCTTTCCGGGATTTCCGCTGTCGCGGCAAAAGCCGCTGAAGTAAAGTTTTACCAAAAATTCTAGGAAAACTCAGATGTAATGAGTTTATGACTTCCTCCGTCCTCATTCTTTTTCAATAACACTTTATTAATTTTTGAACGTGCAATATTGATTAATTGCGTTCGTTCCTATAAATCGACTTCTAGATAACATTTCGCCTTTGTTTTCTATTACTTTTAAATTGAGTATTGAGTAAACGGATGTCTCTTAAATACTATCCATCAATACAACTAACGAGGTCAATCGATTTTTGATCGATCTTAGCACAGGTCGCTGTGAAACGAAAAACCACGTCGATCAATCATCGACGGTGTCGACATTTTTTTTCAGGTGCACGCGCGAGCTTTTTTTCTCTTTTAGACTCCCGAACTTTTCCTCCCGATTCCTCCCAAGCGGAGCGAAAACGCGCGTTTTCGCTTGAAAAAGGATTAATCTGCATCCAATTCGATGATGATTCGGAAAAATACATATATATATATATATATATTTAGTTTTTGTGTTCCATTAAGTTATTATTGTTCCATAAAATGATCAGATGTTCAGTTGGAAATAACGATTATTGCACGACGAATTTTTTTATTCATTTTTAGAACAACGATTTGGTTTTTCATTCAGAAAAACTATTGGAATTTTAAATAGCGATGTACATTAAGTGAATAACGAAATCCAGGTAATGGAAAAATGTGGTCTAAGCAATTGGAGTGACTCGTCCATCGGCGATCGTCAAAAAATATTAACGATACTTAAAATTGTTAACAAAATCGTTAACACATATTGATAAGTCTCGAAAAGTCCGTTTGCATGGGATGTTCCAGACGGTGGGTCTCCCAACACAGCGGTGGTGACTAAGGTTGTGATCCCGCAAGCATTATCACCACGATAAAGTCGATAGTATCCGTGCTCTCCAAATTCTAGACCATGACTGTTCTTGATGATCCAATACGGAGTTGTGTCATTCGATGAATCACCTGGAAATCCAATAAATCCATGAACAATCTCACTGGCAACAATACAAATGTTGAGACGAATGAATCTTTGATAACTCAACAGTTATTCATCCATCACTAATCCAAAATCCAATGATTCATTTGGAACCATTATTTCGTGATCTTACGTTCCACTCCAAATCCAACAATGATGATTGCGTGGGTCACGTTTGCCGGGTCACAATGAAGCTGGTCGGGACGCGAAATCCCGCCCACGTATGATCTCATCATCTCGGCATTGACTGCAGCTGACAAAGGTCCATTTTGCACGATCCATTTGGCCATTAAAGTCTCGTTGCTCTCTATGATTTTGAGTCGGGTTTGAGTGTCAATCCGTTGAAGGACTTCTGGAACTCTTTCTCGGTCAAATCAGCAAATTTCGTCACGCCGTACGTGGCTGTACCTTTTTCCAATTCATTAAACTTATTGATTTCTCTCATGTTTCCCTGGAAGATTTGGAAACGCCGTTGTTTTCTCATCTTCCGTCGCGTAATTCTTGTTGAAGTCTTTTTGGAACTGTAGAAACTGACTTTGAGCTTCTAATAGTCCGCCCTATTCCGAGAAAATAAAATGTTTAGCGACTTATGAATTCGAATTCGACGCAGAATTTCGTGACAGCTTTTCGTCGAATTTTCTAACTGAGCAGTTTCCAAGGAAAAATAACGGAAAAGCTATCTCTCTTTTCAACTTGATTTTCAGGCGCGACCTCCTGATAATAAATCCGGGAAACTATTCATCTCCAAACTCATGACAGACGAAAAATAAAACCATTACCTGTGTAAGCGGCGCGTCTTTCGGATTGCCATCATGCAGAGAAATGTTTAGCGTATTCGTGGAGACGAGGGCGAACTGACACAAAGTCAGAAGACACGCAAAGTATTGGAAACTCGTGGCTGTCATTTCAGATGAATTCTCTAGATTTCACTTTGATTAATAAAAATCAAGCACCGAATGTTCTCTGATCCAACTGAAACTCGCTATTGCAGTCACGACGTAAATGACGATCGCCTTAAATAACGATCGTCCTCAATCAATGCCAAGCGATCGTTAAAATGCCCAAACTTTACCATGTTTAAAATAGTATTAAATCATATTTTATGCCTTCGTTCTTTATTACTTTTAAATTTAGTATGAAGTGAACGGTTGTATCCTGAATACTACCCATTGAGACAACTAATGAGGTCAATCGATTCTTGATTGATCTTAGCACAGGTCGTTATACCACAAAAAACCACGTGGATCGTTTATCGATGGGTTCCACAATATAGTTCGTAAAATAAATGTATTTAAATTACGCGCGCTTTTTCCGTGTTCAAAAAACTCGACGCGCCGAAATGGTTCTCCGAGTCAGGTCCAGGTGGCGCCACCGTCGCTCACGATTGTCATAAAAATGTGCGCGATGGAAGAAACAACGTGGGAATCGTTGGTAATTAAAAATAACCCCGCGATAACAAAAAACTGTATAATCACCGCAGCGTGTTCCAGAAACTCAACGAAGAACTGTGCAAATCCTGCCGGGAACTAAAATGGAAAAGCCCGACGCCGATTCAAAAGGAAGTCATCCCTCTCGTTCTCGACGGTGAGTCGACATAACCTCAAAAAATACATCGCGGAAATTGCAAGAAAAACCGGTTGTCACTAAAAACCTCGTGCTCGAATACATTTTTACATTAAATAAGCATGCTTTATCATTGAAATTT
Organism: Zelostemma sp. ZL-2020; assembly: GCA_022816865.1. Lineage (NCBI taxonomy): Eukaryota > Metazoa > Arthropoda > Insecta > Hymenoptera > Platygastridae > Zelostemma > Zelostemma sp. ZL-2020. The sequence goes on from JABFQM010003527.1 coordinate 9,235, forward strand.
AATAATTCGGATGTTTCAGGGAAAGACGTCATCGGATTGGCCGAAACCGGATCGGGAAAAACCGCGGCGTTCGCTCTCCCGATTATCCAGGTCGACGAAATTTTCGAGCTTCGGAAAGAAAAAAAATGCTTCGAATTTAACTCGTTTTGTTGTTGTTTTTAGAGTTTGATGGACGACGGCGCTCCGAAATTGAGCGTGCTCGTGCTGACTCCGACGAGGGAACTGGCGTTCCAAATTTCCGAGCAGTTCCAAGCCTTGGGTTGACGTCGCATCCAAGAGCATCGAAAAATGTCGCCTTTTTTCAAAATATTGTATTTTCAGGTTCCAACATCGGAGCGAAATGTTTGGTGTTGGTCGGAGGCATGGACATGGTTTCGCAGGCCCTGGAATTATCAAAAAGACCGCACATTCTCATCGCCACCCCCGGAAGATTGGTCGATCACTTGGAAAACACGAAAGGATTCAATATCAACCAATTGCGATTTTTGGTATTTTCTTCGTGGGATTTTGGATTTTTTTTTCGGGGTTGTTTATTGATTTTTTTTTTTTTTTTCTAGGTCATGGACGAAGCTGATCGGATTCTGAATATGGATTTCGAGGTGGAGGTGAATAAGATTTTGAGGGTGATTCCGAAGAATAGGAGGACTTTGTTGTTTTCGGCGACGATGACGAAGAAAGTGAGGAAGTTGCAGCGCGCTTGTTTGCAGGAGCCGGTGAAGATCGAAGTTTCGACCAAGTATCAGACCGTGGAACAGTTGCAGCAGTATTATGTTTTTGTGCCGTTTAAGGATAAGGTCTATCGTCGATTTTTGTGATTTTTTTGTGATGCGATGGATGGGAAATTTGTGTACGATGTGAATTTCGAATTTTTGTGGGAATTGGCGTTTTTGATTTACTATGTAAATTTGGAATGGAAGATTTGGGGGTTTTGTTATGTAAATTCATGTTTACGAATTTTAATGTAAATTTACAATTAGAAATGTCGATGTAAATTCAAAATTTATAAATTTACAATGTAAATTTGGAATGTGAAATTTGGGGTTTTTGTAGCGTAAATTCATGTTTACGAATTTTAATGTAAATTTACAATTTGCAATGTTGAAGTAGATTTGAAATGTAAAATTCATGAATTTACAATGTAAATTTATAATTCGAAATTGTACTCTTGTAAATTTGGAATGTAAAATTTGTGTTTTTTGTAATGTAAAGTCATGATTTTAAATTTAAATGTAAATTTACAATTAGAAATGTCGATGTAAATTCAAAATGTAAAATTTATAAATTTACAATGTAAATTTGGAATGTGAAATTGGGGGTTTTTGTAATGTAAATTCATGTTTACGAATTTTAATGTAAATTTACAATTTGCAATGTTGATGTAGATTTGAAATGTAAAATTCGTGAATTTACAATGTAAATTGATAATTCGAAATTTTACAATGTAAATTTGGAATGTAAAATTTGTGTTCTTTGTGATGTAAATTCATGATTTTGAATTTAAATGTAAATTTACAATTAGAAATGTCGATGTAAATTCAAAATGTAAAATTTATAAATTTACAATGTAAATTTATAATTCGAAATTTTACAATTCAATTTACAAATTTTCCAAAAAAAAACATCGAAGATTTCCTAGTTTTTCAAAATTTGTAAAATTTAAAAAACTTTTTATATTTTTTAGGACGTTTATTTGATCCACATTTTGAACGAAATGGCGGGAAACAGTTTTATGATCTTTTGCGGAACTTGCAACAACACCATGAGGACTGCTCTTCTTCTTCGAAATTTGGGATTTATGGCAGTTCCTTTACATGGACAAATGGCACAAAATAAAAGGATAGCAGCGTTGACGAAATTCCGAGCTAAAAACAGATCCATTTTAATTTCTACGGACGTCGCGAGCAGGTTCGCGACGAAAACAAAAAAAATTTTGGAATTTTTTGTTTTGTTTGTGAAATTTTGAATGATTGATGTTTTTTTTGAGATTTTTGAAAATGTAGTGAATTGTATTTTAATGTTGAGGGATGAAGGAATTGTAATGTAAATTCGAAATGTAAAATTTGAGTATTGATTTACAATGTAAATTTGCAATGTAAATTTGCGATGTGGAATTTACAATGTGAATTTGCAATGTAAATTATACAAATTTAGACTACATTGAATTTTGCAATGTAAATTTGTAATTTGAAATTTACAATGAATTAAAAATGTAAATTTACAATTTCAAATTTACAATGTAAATTTAGAATTTAAATTTTACGAAGTAAATTTACAATTTGAAATTTACAATGTAAATTTA
>JABFQM010003528.1:0-11532 GCA_022816865.1 Zelostemma sp. ZL-2020
ATATGCATCTGTTTAATATCTCTTTTAAGGTATATTTCGTATGTATTATAAATAGAAAAGAAATACATGTCGAAATATATTACAGATATATAATGGAAATACATCTCATAGTTTGTATCCCATATGCCTCTAATATGTATCAACCATGTATGTATCTAGCATACATCTTTTTTATGTATCCAAAATATATCCAAGATGTATTCGAATACATCTCAGATATATGAAAAATATATCTTGGTTGTGGATACATCTTGGACTTATAAATGGATATATATTTTTCCATGCGGGGAGCTCCTCCTAGAGAGTCTTCCTGCATCGGGCCACACAGATCCGCATGAATGAGCTCGCCGGCTCGTCCTGATCTTGATTCGCTCTTCGGAAATGGCAATCGGTGCATCTTTCCTCGTATGCAATCTTTACAGTTGAAGTTCTGCTCTCTGAAATTTATTTTAGATTCCTTCAGGATTTTGGTAACCTGAGCTTTGTTCTGATGAGCCAGACGTGTGTGCCATGTATACAACGACTCCTGAGTTGCAATCAACGCTCGTCGGCTGTCCCCCTGCTTGGTGACTCGAAACTTCATCTGGAAGAGTTTTTGGACTCTTTCTCCCACCGCAACCACACGTCCCTCTTTGGTTAATTTACAGGTTCGTTTATCGGAGCTGTGTTCCACTCCTTTGTCGAGCGCTGAGCCTAAAGAAAACAGATTGTACGTAAGTTCAGGTACATAAAGTACATTGGTTAGGCATTTGGGATTCCATTGTTCCCGTCATAGGCGAGAATTTCGATTTCCCCTGAACCAATCACTGGTACTGTTTTTCCATTTCCCAGGCGTACTGATTTTTCTCCGCTAGATTCATCGAATTTTGAAAACCACTCTGCCCTGCTGGACATATGGTTCGAGGCTCCGAAATCCATGTACCAGATGTCGCGTTCTTCCCCGAAGTCCCTTGTCATGGTGAGTGCTGATTCCCCCGATTCTCCGATGAGAGCCTCTCCCTTCTCAGCTTTCCTTTCGTTCGCCGCCTTGGGTCGCATGCAGTCTCGGATCCAATGGCCTGGCTTGTGACAATAGTGGCAGGTACCTAGTTTATCGAATTTTGCATTAGGATTTTGTTTACTAAAATGTTCCGCGGCAAAAGCTGAATTTTCCGGTTTTTCTTCCGGGCTCATTCTTGCTTCTTCGACACTGAGTCGAGATATCAGATTTGACAGAGTTCGCTCGTCTGATTGCGTAGATTCCCACGCGCTAATGAAATGCTTATATGACTGGGGCAGCGTCATGAAAATTTTCATAATTATCATCTGATTTGGAATTTTCTCACCCAAGTTTTCCAAGCGGTGAGCGAGATCTTCGAGCCGCGACACGTGAGTCGCAATGTCATCGACCGAGTTTTTTTCGTAGCTATACCATTGCTGCAACAACATGTGGACGCTTGTCTCCGACTTCTGCTCGTATACGGATGAAAGCTTTTCCCACATTTCCGGCGAGGTCTCACAATTCAGGATGTGAAGAAGAGGTTTTTCGTCGACCGAGGTGGCGATGATCATCTGCGCCTGATTATCGCTTTTATTCCAGGAGGCGATTACTTGAGCGGTGGCGTCCGCTGCAGGGGATCCGGATGTGCCGCTGACGATTCCCCATGCCCCAATCGATTTGAGAGTAACGCGGACTTGGAACTTCCACGAGGGCCAGTTCTCAATCCCTTTTAATTTCCCGATTCTGACGCTCTCACTGTCCATCGCGAGAATTTACGAGAGTTTTCTTTTTGCACGAGGCCGAGAAAATGTGCGCGATTTAAACGCTTCGCGAATGATTAATTCCAAAAATATTTGCCACGTCGCGTTCCTGGGCCCATAACCTGTTAATCTGAGGTGCTTGGCGGCAAATAAGAACACGGATTTACAATGGCGAATTGGATTACGTTTTGCACCCTCTGCTCTGAATGACTGGCACAGTTGATACCAGATGGGGTCGAAATCAAGGTACCCCAGCATCTTGGTCTTGTCCATGTGGGGACTGTCTTTCAGGGTGCTTTGAGCCAGTACACCATTAACAAATGCGGCTGCGCGACCCAGATATGCATCTGCGGTGTTGTCGTCGAAGGTCCTCTTCTCGCCTGTCAGGTAAGTTCCTCCGATATGGAACATGGCTGGGTTCGCCTTGATCGAGTCGATCGTGTCCTTGAGCGGGGTGGTGAAAAGGATTCCTGGGCAGTATGCGGCAATGGCAGACTTCAGTATGCGGGTGAATGCTTCATGGGCGATCGCATTCCTGTGTGTTCTAGCAGGGAAACCACTGAACCTCAATGCAGCGTCGGCCGAGAACTTCACCCCATGTTCTGAGAACTGGCAAACCGGATGGATGGTCTTCAATCCATTAGCACCTGCCTGCGTGAGAATGGCCAGCGTTGACGCCCAGTGGCCGGCTATGTAGGTTACCCTCGCCATTGCAGCACGCTCGATTATCGGGAACTTCAGGTTAATCATCTTCTTTATATATCCCTGCAGCTCATGTTGGCCGGTGTGGTGATTCGTAGCCCACCAAGTGGCTTTTGTTGCGGCGATGATTGAAGCTGCCTCGGCAATTTGGGGCTCGCGAACAAGTACCTGGACCCTCTCCGAAAAGGCCTGTGAGGGAGACTTGGCATCTTTGACGGATATCCAATCACCATCCACGGCAGCTGTGGTGCCCTCATCCCTCAATGCTGCCCAGCCGAAGTTAAAGATTGCCTTGCCTGAAGCCACAAGAAACATCTTTTGTTTCTCAGTGTAGTCCGCAAACACACGTTCCACGAACTCCACCATTGTGTTGAACACCTGCTGTTGCGGTCCAACAACTCCTTGAGCCATGAAGACCGGTAGTTTCTGAGACTCCTCGAGACTGGCATCAATTCCAACTGAGATGCCCAGCTCCACAGGACCGTTAATTTTCGGGAATGTTATGACGAACATCTTGGCTCTGGGAATCCAATCCAACTTGTGCTTCCAGAGCGAAAAATTCGCCTTTGTAAATCCGTGTTCTTATTTGCCGCCAAGCACCTCAGATTAACAGCTTGTTACAATAAGTGAGGTGAATATGGTTACTTCACTAAGTTCGACCGCTTTGATGTTGGTCTTATCAACATAAAAACGCTCCGAAATGTTCAACCGATATTCCGGAAAACATTCCGGAGTTTCGGAGGAAACCAACTTCGAATCGCTCCAAAACGCCCCGAAATATCGGAGCGTTTCGGTATAGAAATGGAAAGATAAACGCATATGCATTTATTGATATAAAACGATTCTAGTTAATGGTACGATATGAATGTAATGCAACATCTAATCATTTTCATCAATCGGTATACATTATCAATAATTTTTGAAAAAGTTGATCGCTTAAAAAATTGAAAATTATGGACACTAAAATTTTGAAATCGTTGCATATCGCAGAAGTCATAATTATTTTCGAACGATGAAATTGTTTTAACGATAAGTTTGTTTAAACAAATTGGAAAATTTGGAAACTGAAAAAAAGCAATTTTCAAGACATTGTTATCGATCGGAAAGCATTAATAATAATTTGTAAATGAGTTTATTGTTCGTTTATTTATCATGATTTGTTAATTACAATCTCCATTAAAGAAACCAAAGATCGGGGATTTAATTGGTTTAATGCGGGGATTTAATTGATTTAATGCGGGCTCTGACCGGGCCCATTGATGGGTGCCCTCAAGGCTTCCATTCATGGGCCCGGTCAGAATACCCATTACATTCCATGCAACCGCCCGTCGGGCGTGCCATTCCGGGGCCTTTTTGGTATCCGGGCATGCCTTATCGGGGCCTAGCCAAGACCCGATTTCAAATTCCCGTAGGGTACCCTCAGAACGTGTTTGGTCCGGGACTGCTTAGATAATGACCGATCGCCGAAATAGATTGAAACCCGGCAATTTGAGTACACAACTTTGCTTTGGAAACAATTTATGACAGATATATTTATAAAAATTTCAGAAATTCAAACTTAAACATCGTAGTAGAATAAAAAAAGAAATAAAAAAATATGAAGGATTTCTACTGACTTATCCTTAAGATAACATGTGCTTCCAAACTAATGCAATCGGTAGTAAAATTTTTTTACAGATTTTTAGTTCAAAACGCGCTTTCTCGATTGATCACTTACTACGTGTTTTCGCGTTCGAGCCACAGTTCCTTTTCGGGAGCATCCAGGAAGTGCTTCTCGGGCACAACAGAAGACGACGTCGCACCAATTGAGCGAAATTTGCGGTTAACCTTGCTCCTCGAAGTATCCTCTTACTTTCTCTCCCAAAAACCTCGAGGTAGCGACTAACCTTGCTCCTCGAGGCATCCTCTCACTTTCTTTGAGGTAGCTACCGCATGATTCTGCGAGACGGGCTCAGAGCTGTTTTCCCGCTACTGACGACCGCATCTCTATAAGCGGCGTGTTTGTGAGTAGATACATTGTTCATCTCGATTCAAATCGAACGGATTCGTAGTCGCAGATAACTCACAGACAAGCTGCATAGAGATGTGGTTATGAGTAGCGGCGGAACAACTCCTGTCTTACTTAAATGACTTAGTTTACCGTGACTGTTTACTTCAAATCTCTTTTTTTAGAGAACGTGGTTTTGAACGTCAAGGCCTTTTCGTTATTCCAAGTCACGTATGTGAAAATGTATGAATTCTAATTTAAAGAATATTTCTTGTTGATGTCAACGGGTCTTTTATGATTTTTTACCAAATAACAAATTACCCGCCAACATAAGAGAAGAAATTGTACAGGCTTTAACAACGAGATGCAACTTGCAAGAATTGCAAAACCAACTGATCGGAAAATATGGTTTCAATTGTTCATTGAAATTTTTACGGAATATGGATTCTCAAAGGGAGAATACTCCTTACAAGAACAGTTTGTCAGAATTCACAAAAGAATTACGAGAAAAATATGGTACTTTTGATGGTCTTTTAATCAGCAGATAATTTTTACATTGATAACATATTCTTTATTGTTTCAGAAGCATCGGTGGAAATGTTGATAGATGAAAAAAACATCTTGAAGGGCCTCTTTTTTTGCACTCCAGAGATGATAAATTGCTATCAAATGATTTGACTTTATTCATTTTTCTTGTCGAAGACTCCGGAACGCGAAGTGAAATTGGTGGAGTAGCATTACTTGTGCAAGAAGATCGAGAAACATTCGAATGGCTTGCAAACACTTTCAAAAATGCGCACGGAGAAGTATCAAACAAGATACACTGCATAATGGCAGATAAAGATTTACTATTTAGAGATGTCTTGAAAGAAGTGTTTAACAATGTACTCATCTATATTTGCCGGTATCATGTACTTAAATCCTTTTCTCGGGGACTGTCAGCTCACATGCAATTAATATCGAAGAAAGAGAAAGAACACTGTTTAATTTTAGTAGAGAAAATGGTTCACAGCGAGTTAAAGGAACAGTATGATAAATTTTACGAGTCATTGAAAGAAATAGCGCCGACAGAAGCGATTCAATATTTTGATTGTAACTGGCACAACATTAGGGAAGAATGGACAGCTTTTAGTATGAATAATGTTAATCTCGGTAACTTCACAAATAATCGCCTGGAGTCCATTAACAAACACATTAAAACGGTGGTGAAAAAAAGAAGTTCATTATTAGAGTTTTTGCGTACTTTTTTTATTTGGATTCAGTCGCACAACAACGAGACTGACTTTAAAACAGCTAAGGCTATTTTGAAGCGGCCGGTGTTGTCTTCTCCAATTTCAATCGACAAGGACCAGTACATGGCTTGTTTGATGCCGGAACCATCCACAAACTGAAAAATGAACTCGAAAGAAGTCAGTCGCTTAGAATAAAAAAACAAAGTAGTACCATTCAAGAGTGCTTGATCGAAGATGGCAGCCAAACGTTCAGAGTAACACCAACGTCTTGTAGTTGTAACTCCCATTCTTCCATGTTGTTGCCATGTAGGCACATTTTTTCAGCGCGTCAACAATTAAAATTGCCATTATTTTCGCCGGATTTATGTCCACAACGATGGACGAAACGTCATGTCCTTGACAACCACCCTAGGTTGCAAGAAACGTCATCTTCCAGTCAAAACGAAACACTTAGCTCGTCAAGGATCGTCGTTAGTCGATCTGTGCGGAACACGAAACGACCCTTGACTGTTCCAAACAAACGAAAACTTTTGACTCCTATTGTTTACGATATTCTAACGTCGTCTAGTGAAGCATGTGGAGAAGATTTCGAAAAGAAAATGGACTTTTTAATTAGGCTTAGGGACTCATGGAGGGAAGGACGTAACGTTGACATTATAGAAAAAAAGGGTGGAAATAAGGCGGAATTGAACGTCGATATTTCGAACGAAAAGATTGGAGAAAAACCAAAGTTGGAATCCTCGATTGAAGATATTTTGGACATTTCGATCTTGGCCCTCGATTCTGACGAATCAGAATGCAAGAGTTATTCCTCATCGAACATAAAAATGCCAGCGCCGCGGAAAACTGTAGGCCATCCTTCAGAATATTTAAAAACCTGTGTTTCCAAAAAAAATATTCGAAGAAAGTGACTGCTTAGTGCAATTCTAGTTGCAAGTTATAGTGTCCTCAAATTTAAAAAGCAGCCAAACGAAATAGGTAATTCAAATTGTGAATCGTTGCCACCTTGGAGTGGCGCTGGCTCGCCTGGAAGTGTTGCCAGCGTCACAGCTTGCGAGTTTACTGATAAATGTAATGTAATTTGTATAATTGTATTGTAGAATTGTGTAATTGTGATGTTTAATTTGTATAATATTGTAAAATGTTTCAATTGCTCAATATATTGTCTTAAAAAAGGAATAAATGTGTATTTCTTCATAGTGTCCTCTTCTTTTCCGCTACATCAGTAACGAATCCTGAACTTTTTGTGCAAGCATTTGACTGCATACTCACAATATTCTGAGCATTTCATGTTCTACGTTACTTGAAAGAGCGTGTAACCCAGACGTATTGTATACGACACTTTACTAACTTCACTTTTTTTCTCCATAAATACTTCAGCGCGTTAGTTTTACATTATATCCCGCACAATCCCTAGCAGTTCGCGGTCTCGACCGTTTTGGTCGTAACTCGGTCGAGACTTGGTCGAGACCGATGGTCGTTTACGAAAATCGTCGGAAATAGCGTATATACTCGAAAACTTTTTTCAGAACGCAATTCGAAATAAATCACGTTCCAAGTTTGCAACAACACGGCCTCTTTGATATGATCCAGAGTCACTGCAGGTATCTGAGTGCTTCTGCAGACAGCATGATCCACAATCTAACAAACAATCGGGCTGAATCGTTTGGTTCGATAGTTTGCATGGAGATCCAAGGAAAGAGGATCGACCATTCTAAACGAGGGGGCTACCACGGTCAAGTTTATGCAGCCGTTGTTCACTACAATTCGCAAAGGGTTGCAACGGACTTATTGCAAAGCAAGGACAAAGAAGTATTCCCACTCGTTGAGAGCATTGAGAACCGTCGAATTGTCAAACTTGCGTGTAAGAAGCGATATCGAGCTTTGAACGGGGGTCGTAAAAAGTTTTTCAAGGGACTGGATAAACGCACGGAAACCAGATATTGCGCCTGCAGTTTACAAGACAATCTGGGATGATCGACTCCGAGAACTTACTGACGGAGCGAATCAATGGGAAAATCACGAACTGGAAACGAGAGGCCAAAGCAAATCCATGCGGTGGAGATGTTTGCGGAAAAAACGATTAAGTGCATCTAATTCAGCAAGATCTATTCCATCAGAGCAGGTATTCTTCGCGCGAAAACACTGAAGTCGATACTTAATCCAACTCTTCGGGACACCGCTGCGCTGAAGTACGGTCGAGACAATAAAGAGGTGGCAAGGAAGGCTGTTGCAGCAAAGTTGAATAAAGAAGTCCGGGTGGATGGTTTCTTCACTCACCGTGAACTTCATTTCCTGGGTGCATCACCCGACGGACTGATCGACGATGACGGTCTTGTCGAAATAAAATGCCCATCAACGGGTCAAGCATGCGAAACCGAGGAAGAAGTGAGGAAGTTGCCAAGCATGAAATTCGTTTTCGATCCGAAGAATAAGACGAAACTTAAAGTAACTTATAATTATTATTTTCAATGCCAAGGACAAATGCAGTGCTATGAAAGACAGTACTGTATTTTCACCGCGTGGATGCCAAAAGTCCTCGTATCGATTAGAGTGCCACGAGACGATGATTTTTGGAGAACAATGATGAAATCTCAGTTGACGACATTTTTCTACGATTTCACGCTTCCAGAACTGGTAGACAGTCGATACCTCCGGCGTCTGCCGACCAGAGAACCGACTGGCGTACTCGAAGCACAAGAGGCAAAAATCAAGAAACCAGAGAAAGAATTGTCCGGCAAAAGAAAAGCCGAGTTTCCCGGTGATGACGCTTTGAAGGCCAAAAAACTCCGAACTCGACAGTCCAGTTTTCCCGTCGATTTTTACACGCCGCAGATTCGGAAGCAAACCTCGAACTCGTTATGCCATTTTTCCGTCGATTTTTGCGCGGCGCAGATTTTTAAGCGAACCCCGGACTAGCAATTCCATTCTCCCCGTCGATTTTTACGCGCCGCAGATTCGTAAGCGAACCCTGGAATTTCTCTTATCGATTTCTATGCACGGTATATGACGCAAGATTTAATTTTCAATTCACCCAAATTTTTCCCTCTTAGGTAGTTTATGAATAATCAAACGGAATAGTAAACGACACAGAATTGAAAATAATGAAAGTGCACCGTAACCTCGATTGAGTGCCGTCACGTTCAACTCGATTTTGTACCGGCTTCCAGCTGCGAAGCTCGGGAAAAGGTTCAAATATCAGTGTGAGTTTTCGACCGTTTAATACCGTATCTGTGGCATCAGTCGCCCCGGATAACTAACATAGACTACGTGCACGAGTATACGTGCAGGAACGAGATGATCTTTTAATTCGTTTATTTGCTCTGAAGAATCGTTAAAAGAGAAACAAAGAACCTCGATATAAGAATGGCAGTGGTGTCTGCGAAGTGCCACTTCTCCTCCAACTCAGCGAAGAAGATGAAGTCTGTATTAAATAGAATACCCGACAGCGAAATCACCAGAAACTACAAAATGGGCCCGATGAAACTTAGGACCCTGTTAATCGACGTCATCGCTCCATCTGAGGGAAAGCGTCTCGAAGGAATGTTGAGAGCTCAGAAATTTAGTATCTTTATAGATGTAACAACGGACAATTCGAATAAAGCGGCCTTGCCTCTATGCGTTCGATATTTTAACGAGGAGCTCGAAACAGTGAAGACTTTTTTGTTGAACCTGGGACCTATCCACGATAGAACGGTTAAAGCAGACGCCCAGGGGTTTGTACGACCATGTCGTTAAAGCATTGGAAACGAAGAATGCCGAGTTCGATCACATCATTGGTTATTGCTCGGACGGCGCAAACGTCGTAGCTAGCAAAGATAATTCAGTTGCCTCACGATTCAAAGCGGAATGTACTGGGATCGTGACAGTCATATGCTTTAGTTATTCGATACATTTAGTAGCTTCGAAGGTCTTTGAGTAACTACCTCAGGAAATTGACAAAATCTTGAAGGCAGCGTTAAATTATTTTTCAAAGAGCGTGCGAAGGCAACGAGACCTTCAAGATTTTCAAACATTGATAGACGTTGACAACCATCGACTGTTGCAACCATCTGCAACTCGTTGGCGTTCCTACGGCGCCTGTGTGGAGCGATTGGTGGAGCAAATCAATAACGGGGCTCTTGTCTTCTATTTCGATCACGAAGCCTTGGCCGTTGCCTACCCAAATGAAACAGCAATCCCACTGCAAGAATTCATCAGGAACCCGATAATGAATTGTTACTTGTTCTTCTTAAACTTCATCCTGGCCGAAATCAACACGCTCAACTTGTATTTCCAAGCCAAAGGTTGCAACTTCCCTTTCGTCTATGATCGGTGCATCGAATTTTATAAGACTGTCGTTTGCTATTCTATCAAGGACGGCGAAGTGACCGACGACGACGACAACAAGGTCGCTACAATAGATCCGAGTGATGTGGAATTACACAAACCTCTGGAACGGATAAACGTCACTAACGAAGTGACAACGTTGCTGAGTAATGCAGAAGTATTGGCTGAGAACAACGTGACTGAGCAGCGAGTGCTTGAATTGAAATCAGCGATAAAAGATTTTTACGTCGAGGCAGCGGTGGTATACAGGAAATGCGATTTATTACGCCTCAAGTTGGGCAAAACTTTTTTTTCACATTGCTATTTTATGACTTTACTTTATTACTAAGTGTACTGTATGCATCAATTGCAACAGGTTTAACCGTCCAAGAGGCCCACAAATACCGAATTTGCACTAATCACTTCTCGGAAGATGCCTACAACGGCACATTGCGCAAACTTTTGCATCCGCGCGCAGTCCCAACACTCGATCTTCCTAGAATCCACCTTCATGAAACCATCGATTCACCCATAATTCCAAGGTACGTATTTCTTAACAATTAACCGATTTTTCGTCGTAGAACAAAAATCGGACGTTTTGATTAGTTTTGTAGTTTTATGAATGATAATCTCCGTTACAGTACTACGGCTTGTTTTTGACTTGACTACTGATGTGTGCGCACTTATAGCGTAAATTTTGTTGAATAGAAAACAAATTTTTTCGGGTCCAGTCGTTATGCAGCTTGACCCCGTCAATAATTGATAATGTACGTTATTCATTCTTATTAGCAGTTTGGTAAGGACTTACGGAAGAGAACGGACAAACGAACCCACTGAACCACGCAACCAGTCTGATTCATCGACGCAAGCAGCTTCTCATGTCGGCAATGAGTCTTTGCCAAAGAGACGATCCTACGAACCTACAGATGCGTTAATTCCGACTGAAGGTCCGAATGATCGAAGAGGTGGAATAACCCGACAAAGTCTCGACAGCCACATTAGAAGGGCTGCTGCGAGCGCTTTGAATGACGCTCATTTATGTTTCTGCGGAGAGATTTTGAGCTTTTCTGGGGATTACAGTTTGATTCTGAACGTGGGACTCAGGAATTATCAGAGAGCCACAAATGTAAGTAGAAGTGACTAGATCCGATCTGCATGCGACATTTCTGGATCAGTTGAATCTCAACAGAATCTTCGATACAGATCCCTTCCGTCCATAGCAGTACGGGTCTTTTCACGTCTTGTAGCACGATAAAATGCGCCTCAGCGTGATGGCAGTTTTTCACGGTGTGTAAAAGGATGACAAAGAAACTGCTACCTTACGAGTTGTTATTTCTCTCACAGGGATATCGCTACGAACAGAAAAAACTTCCCTCCTGTGTGTCAATTTATTAATCGTCGCCGGAAGCATATCGGCTGCTGAGGTCGAGTCTGCGGTAGGGTGGAGGCACCAGTAAAGGAACAGGCACCAGTGAAGGAACGCGGCACATTATTTTCGAAATAATAAGAGTTGTAACCAACTCTACATAATTTTTTGTACATTAAAAGTAAGGTTATGTAGTG
>JABFQM010003529.1:0-11530 GCA_022816865.1 Zelostemma sp. ZL-2020
CACCGAAGCGCTCTTCAGATTAAGCTCAGCGGTAGACGGCGAGATCGTACTTTGACCCCCGGTCATGTGCATCGAGCGAGTCATTCCCAGACTCTTGCTTTTATCCTCGGTGAGCTGCGACAAGTCAGAGTCGAAAGTAAAGTCCAATTTCATGTCCGAAGAGTCCTCGCTTTTGCCAAACGACAGCGGCATCTGGATCGGTTCCTGCGCCTTGTCCTTCATGAGTTCACTGGGTTTGTTGGAAAACGCGACCGACAAGGCTTGTTGCTGCTGCTGCTGTTGCTGCATTTGACTGCTCTCGTCTTCGAGCTCGCCGCCTCGTTTATCAACCCGTTGCTGGCTCTTTATGTGATTCGAGTACTTGGATTTACCCTGCATGTCGGAGCCAGTTTTCGAGGTTTTCGAATAGTTGGTGTTTTCGAAAATGAGAGTCTGCACGGGTGGCGAGGACGCGTCGGACACGCCTTTCTCCGTTGCAGGCTCCTTCGTCGCGCCTTTCTGGATTTTCTCGCTGTTCGGCGAGTTCCTGTTGCTGCTACCGGTGGAATTTGGTTGCTGCTCCCCGGAGTCATGCAAGTGTTCGGCCTGTGCCGCGAGTCCGGATCCGAATTGAGCTTCGTTGGACAACGATCCCGGTGACAAGGAGCGCAATTGGCTGGTGAACGGCTTGTTCATATCCCACGCATTGACCGAGGGTGGAGGCGCGGGTCCTCCTGGAGATCCAGCTCCGCTCTTTCCCGAATCATCCGATCCGCCGACCTGCTGCTGCATTTTCGCCTGCCGTTGCTTCTGGAAACGCGGCGCGAGTTTTTGACGGCTCAAATTCCGGTCAAACTGCTTCTGGACAAGACCCGCGGGCTGGGGAATCGGTTGACCTAAAAGAGGCGGTATGCTAGGCTGTTGCTGGCCTTGTTGCTGTTGCTGCTGGGGAACCGGAGCTCCACTGTTGGACTTGGATTTGGAACGGTCACGAATCTCTTTGTCTTTTCGAGGTTTGGATTCGTCTTTACCACCGTGCTTCGACTCCTTAACATTTTTCTTGGAGCGCACCTCCTGGAAACCGTCCGCGTCAAGTTTGTCCTCCGCGTTGTTCATCGCTTCATCGTTGTTACCATCGGACTCAATTTCCGCGCTGGATCTCTTGTCCTTGGACATATTTTTCTTGTTGGCGACGTTGAGTGCGTCGTTCACAAGGTTAGGATCATTCAGCTTGATCTCGTCCACGCGATTCACAAGGGTTTCCTTGATCGAGCCCTTACCGCTTATCGGTCCGCTGTTCGCGGAACCTTGGCTACGCGGGCGGTTGCTTTGAGAATTCATCATCGGATTTTGCAAGTTCCCGGTATGATTTCTAGGTCCACCGAACGCGGCATTTTGCGCGTTACGTTTCTCTGCGCCTGGCGCTCGAGACGATGATCCGGAAGACTTCATTTTATCGCGGTTATCGCGGTTGTTCATGGACTGTTCGTTGCCACGACGAGGCATTCCAGAGCTGTTTGTGGACTGGTTCGAGCCCGGGCCACGATTGCCGAATTGAGGTTTGCCACGCGCGTTGCGCAAATCCTTGCGGTCATCCATATGCTCCTCGCTATTTTCCGAGGTCGTTTCCCAATCCTCGTTACCAACGTCGGAAGATGCTTGCTTCGTGGCGCTGCTACCGCTTCGGAAACGGGATTCACGGTTGTCTTGGCCTCTTCTACTTCCGCTTCGATGTCTCTTCGAGCGAGAATCATCCTTTCTCAACTGTGAGCGTTGAGAGGACGAATGATTGGCGTCCATCTTCAAGCCCTGCTGCGAAGAGGATTTAGTATGACGCACGGTTATGCCGGCAGTGAGAGCTTGTTGCTTTGCTATGATTTTATCGTCGGTGGACTCGCTCTGATTAGTAGGCACGTTAATGTCGTTATTCTGCAGGGGAGTCGACGTTGTAGAGTTCGTTGCATTCAACTTTTCTTCGGGTCCTCTCTCAGTGGAGAACGGGCTTTTGCTCGGTGGAGGACCATAGGCCTCCATTCTTCCGCCAGCGGTGGTGCCACGAATCCTGAAACCACCTCTGCCACGTCGAGAAGGCTCGCCCGACGGCGCAAATCCTTCGCGGTTCGACCTGTTGGTATCGTAAGTTCTCTTATCATTTCGAGATTGCTGATACTCGTTGCCTCTCTTATCATCGCGCCTGGAAGCTTCTCTATTCCTCTCGTCTTTTTCGCCTTTCACGGACGAGGACACCGGTTTCGGAGACCTATTGGGCCTCCTGTCTTCTTTTCCTGGCTCCGTTGATACTGAAATTTCATCGCCGCTGATTTCGGAATCAGTGTGACCGTAAGAGCCACTTCTTCCCGAGCCGGGTCTGCCTGGAACTCGCGGTCCACCAACTCTACGCCCTCGAGTTTCCTGGCCACGCCAACGATGTCCATAGACATTGAAGGCGGTCCATTGACGACCACCACGAGAGTCACGGTTCCTTGACGCGCCGCTGTTGGACCTATGCAAATAACGAGTTAAAATTTGTTCAAACAAAAGAATTTCTTCAAAAATTACCTGTTCCGTATATTCTTATCCCGTTTGTCATCCTTGGAATCATCCTTGCTCTCTTCATTGAGAGACGAATCATCCCTCTTATCAATGTTCAATTTCTCAATGCTCTGCTTAAGATCATTCACATCCGAGTCGTCCTTGGTAGGCTCCATAAGTTTATCCTCCTCTTTCTCGAATGTGGGCGAAACAGCGTCGGCCCACGCTTTTGGCGAATTATCCCCTTTATCCGTCCTGCCACTCTCCGGAGCACGCTCGAGTTTACGGCTCCACGGATCATCTTTCTTCGAATCCATGGACGATTCTTTGTTACCATCCTTTTTGTCCAGATCAGATGAGCCACGCTTCAGTTGCGTCAAGCTTCTCTTCTCGCTCTTCAATTCATCAGCTTCCAATTTTTCCCGCGTGATCGGTCCAGGTGGCTGCCTACGGTCACGCTCACGCTCGCGGGTATCATCGCGGAATATCTCGCGCTTCTTATCCTCGTAATCCGGGAAATCGTTAGCCCAAGAACCAGGCTTGTGGAAATCGTCATCGCGCAGAGAAGTGCGCGAGTCGCGCGAAGTACGACTATCACGGGAATCCGGTCTCTGCGGGCGCTCCTCCTTCACAGGAGCATCGCGAATCTCGCGACGCTCATCCCGACGTTCCGTGTTGTCGCCACGTTCACGGGGCAGGTCTCGTTCGTCGAACGAATCCTGTTGCCCTGGACTCTTTGAGTAATTCTCGTACTCTTTTTTCTCCCTTCCATCTCTGTCGCGTACAATGTCCCTGCTGTCTCTCTCCCGATTGTCCCGCGCATCACGAGAATCTCGACTATCATTTTTATCGTACTGACGCTCTCGTTCCCATGAATCGCTCGAGTGTCTGTCGTCATACTCGTAGTCCTTGTAGCCGCCACCGCGTCCGTACTCCTCGTAGTATCCTGGCTTACGGCCGTCATATGGAGGTCGATGCATCGAATGGCGATAGCGGTCTTCTTTTTGCTGAGACGCCGGGGGACCACGGTGATCGCGAGACGAAGGCCTTTCGTCATCCAATGAGCTCGACAAGTCGGAATCCGTACGGTTTCGACGAGGCGGCGGGGGCATCGAATGCGATGACTTTGCTACGTTACCTTTAAAATGCAATCACATTAAATTCGTTATCACAGGAAAAATGAAAAAATAAGAAAGCATACTTGAAGAAAGTGAGTGGTTATTGTGCGCCCATCTACTGGGATCATACTGCTGCGAAAAAGACATGGCCTGAGAGCTGGAACGTTCGGCGTTTGGTGAAACGCGATTAGTGTAACCACCCCCGGAACTTCTTTCCGCTTGTTGCTGCTGCTTCTGAAAGCGCGGTGGCAAGTTGCTCTGGAAATGACGGTAAAACGGCTGTTCTCTCATCTCGCGGTCCCTGTCGCGCTCTCGATCCCGCTCGCTTCGCGTGTTGTCCTGTTGGCGCATGAACGAACGTTCATTTTGGCGAAACTCGCCAGCCGAGCGGTCGCGTGGCTTCTCCTCTTTGCCTTCGGAAGAGGTTCGTGACCTCTCCCGACTGTCCCTTTCGCGGTTCTCGCGCTCCCGTTCCCACTCCGGCACCGGGATCGACACCGGCGGCACGCTTATCAGGCTGCTCTTTGAATCGGACGACTGTAAATCATCGTCCATTTGATTCTTCGCTTTAATCTTTTGATCCAGTTCCTGCAGCTTTCTCGCCGCGGCCTGCTTCGCTGATTCTTGGTAACGCTTTTCTTCCTGTTCCTTGCGCTGTCTAGCACGCTCAACAGCCGAAGCGACTTTTTCAGTTTGTTCCTTTCGTCTCTGAGTCCAAATTTCTTCATCCTCGACACCTAGCGTGCAAACAGAAAAGCTCACTTTTTAAACCAATATTTGGAATGTCTTCCGAAGTAATTAAAAATTCTACTTCTAATGTAAAAATACAGAAAAATTTTCTCGTTATCAAAAAATGTGTGCTTGCAATAACTGTTTTGTATCTCACCTTTCACCGGGTAATTGGGACGCGATTGTTGCTGCTGTTGAGCATGGGGAGACGCGGGATAATTAGCAGGTCCTGGAGGGCCTCGGAAATCTCTGGATCCTGGACCCTGATTCCAGGATCGCATAGATGGCTGTGGCTCGCGAACGTCTTTGACGTCACGCTCACGATTGTCCCTTGGCTTTTCCCTGTCTTCGAAAACGTTTTTCTCATTTTTCTCCTCTTTGAGGTCTTTCTTCTCGTCTCTCTTTGCGGGCTCCTGTTCACCCTCATCATCGCTAAAGGCCAACTTCTGGTTATAATCAATATCGTCCGACGTAGTCCAGCCTATGTCTCGTGAAATGTCATCCATACGAGTAAGATCTTCCTCTTTGATAATAGGACGGGTTATGATTTCTTCCTCTATGCGCTCGCGTTCCTGCTGACGCTGGAGAGGGGAGACACGCTCTGTTGAGTAATTGCCTCTAGGTCGTGGACCCCCGGGTCCTATGTTGGGTGGCATTTGAGGCGGGAATCCACCAGGAAAATTGCCTCTGTACATCTATAATTAAGAAAATATGCCATTTGTTGAGAAACGTTGTATGCTTTACAGAATTTACTAATAAAAAAGAAGAGGCTTACAAATAGGGGAATGAGTCCTCGATGATGATGAAGATTCGGTCCAACTTGATGAGGAGCAGCGCCAAGAGGACCTTGATTACCTTGCGGGCCTCCCTGGGCCGAACCCATGTTTTGCGACTGGCCCAAGTTCGCTCGCCCGCCGCCTGCAATTTCCGAGTGGCTTCCTCCTGCTGAAGTTTGGAGGCCCGGGCCCCCCTGAGTACTCCCATTTCCGGGACCACCTGCCCCTGCTCCACCTCCACTGGCTGTGCGACTTCCACCCGGAACCCAACTTCCTTCCGCTAATGATAAAAAGGAAGAGTATAACTTTCCAACTACTCGAAGACAATAAAATTCGATTCTGGATATTTACTTTGAGGACGTAGGCTGGGTCCAGGCCCATACTGTGCATTCAATTCCCGGTTCTGTTGAGACTGTTGTTGATTTCCTGGTCCACCTCCTTAAACACAATTTCCCATCATAAAATTAAATTTCTTTACAGGGTAAAAAGAGGGTTTTAATCGCATTCCGAACGCACCAACATCTCCTGGTTTGCTCATTATTGCGCTCCATGTTGACTTGTTGCCTATTTCCATAGGATGTGGTTGTGTGGTGCCTTGCGGCTGCCCAGGCGATGACGTTGTCGTCGATGGTGGAGCAGTTCCTGGTGTGCATTGTGTTGAAGATGAGTTGGTCTGAAAATTTCGCCAACATAAATAAATAAACATCCAGAATCCAAAGACGACGATTCCAGGGCGAGTAATAAAATTACAGTTTTGACGTCAGAAGAAACCGTTGAAGTGGTATTGATAGTAGACGTTGCAGGATCCTTAGTTGTAGCCCAACCACTTCCACCGCTCGGTACAAGACTGACAGCCGGATCGCTGCTACTGATTTCGCTTCTCAAACTCGGTAAATTAGCTGGTGGTCGCCGTGCCGAAGGCACCTTTCCCAAACTTTGCATTCCATGTTTACGCGGTAATGTGCTTTTTTGCTGTTGCTGTTCCAAAGATTCTCCCTGTCGCAACAAAAGAAGGTACTCAATTTTCAAGGCCAACGTAACGAGGACAAAGGTTATTGACATTCAGCAAATATCAGTCGTTTTAGCTAGGGAATACAATCGATTTTCGTCTCAAAAAATTACGATTCTCGTCAGTCGTCACTGGCTAGAAATAACCATCTGTTTACCGAGAAAATAAAAGCATTAATTAATGAATCACGTGATGACGCGTGGAGACGCGATAAAAGAGACTGGATATTTGCTCTAATAATGTCGACAGATAAAAAAACGACTGTTTACTCACCCTGCTCACCCGGTACAAACTATTGATATCTAATGATTGAAATTTTGATTTCCCTTTCTCCCCCTTCGACACGATCCCTGACAGAGTAGACATGCTGTCTGCAGGCAACCATTTAGCACGACTCAGACCCAACGAACGAACCCTATTTCTGTAACAGACACATTTTTTTCATATTTGTTCACAAAACACGCTTCGTTTCATTGTTTATCAACTTTGTTTTCAGGCTTCGATTTGTTTTTTCGCATGATTATTTACGATTTATTGAAAGAAATAGCAAGTACAGGAATAGTTTAATTGTGTAACGAGCGAAATGTATACATCAATTTGGAAATCAGCGTCGTAATTTCTGGCCCATTGTTCGCGATAGATCGAGACACGCGTAAATGTCAACATTCGCGCCGGCCGAGAATATGAATGCGATCGAAAAGTGCCGCTTCCACGAAAGCCCGAATCGACATTTTCAGGAATTCGAGCGTGTGTAGGTTATACGTGAGTCGTATTGGGGTTAGCCCGGAGGAAACGAGCAGCCGCTTATCACCGATTAATCCAGCGATTGTAACTGGAAATCTTGACATTGCGTTTCACAATTTCTCGTAATTCCGGAATTGTTTCGAGAAAACGCTAAAAAAAAAGCTGGATCGTCGAACGCGAAAGGCTAAATATAAACAATTTTCACGATGCGCTTCGCAGCGGAAAAAAAGATCGCGCAAAATGTCGCCTCGTAAACAAGGGTGAAAGAACGGATCGCGGAGAAAAAAAAACACCTTTGTTCAAGTATGGAGTGATATTGCAAGGCCGTCGCGTTGAGGAAAAAATGTCCCGAGCGTGAAAAGCGCGGGGATTATTTCGCGCGTATTTAGCGGCGTCGGGGATGCGGTGTCCGGGACCCAACCCCTCGCTCGGCGGCGATGTCGAAAAGTGCTCGCGTCGCAAGCCAAAACAAAATACGCCGTGAGTTACGGAAATGTCCGTTTTTCGATCGAGGCCGATGAAAATCGCGGGAAAAGGGCTGGGAATCGGGTGAAAATAAGGAAACGAGAGCGATAACGGGATATGAAGAAGCGATGAGGAACCGCGACGGAGAGGAAAGAGTCGGAGGAGCGGGCGATCCACGTAGGAAAAAGCAAGTTCATCGTACTCCGAGCTCGGAAATAAGGACTCACCTTGGTCCGTCCAAATGGGTATTCAATTCACAAACGGATTTAAATCCAAATAAAACTACTTAACGCACGGATCGTCGCGGATTACAGTTCTAACAATTGCACCGCGCCTACGAGACACACAAACTTTTTCTTTTCCACAATACGTCCAAGATGGCGATGCGCGACTTTCGGCTCCTCTCCTCTCCAACCCGATCAATACAATTACGTCATGCGTCGAGAGTAATGGCTGCGCGAGACGCTTCGCTCGCGCGCGAGTTCGAATTGCTTGTCACTATTCGGCGACGAATCGCAAAATTTCCTTATTTACGACGTGATTTGACAGAACTTTTCGTGAGCGGGTGAAATGACGATTGGTTTTGTGTTTTGCTAATGAAATCGGCGGGTTTGCGAGTACGCGGAGGTTTAGTTTGCGAACGCGGAACTCCAGTCACTTGACGGGCGCTGATGGCGGTAATTTTGAATGTCCGAAGATCAGTTTGGAAACGATGTTTTAAGAACTCGTTTCTTATCCATTTAATCGTTTTCTACTGTTAACAGAACTTGTAATATACAATCATAATTCGTTTTACTGTAAAAGCCTTCTTTCGGTTTAGGGAATGAAGTACCACGAGTTCTACTTTATCAGCTGATGAGGTTTTTATTATCAAAAAATGCAATACAGTTTCAACATGCAACTCGAGTATTTAAATTTGAAATATGATTGTTCATTTCAGAGAATAATACTGATTAGTCGAATTGGAACTAATTAGTACTATTTTTTGAATTTTTTGATACACCCCGGGATTCTACCTTATCGGCATCTGGGGTTTTCATTAATAAAAACTTCGATACAGTTTCAAAATGCAATTTGAAACCGTACGCTGATTTCACGAACTTGAGAAAATGTGCTAAAATCTCAAAACCTAGAATATGATAGTTAATTTCGAAGAATAATACTAATTAGTTCAAATCTAACTGAATAGTACTATTCTTCGAAAATAAAAATTATATTCTAGATTTGAGGCCTTATATAGTTACATTTTCCCAAATAAGTGGAATCGGCGTACAGTCGAAAATTGCATTTTAAAATGGTATTGAATTTTTTATTTATATACACCCCAGAAGTCGATAAGGTAGAAACCAAGGGGGGTAGAAACCAGGGGTATTCCACATCACCATCTGTCACTTCATGGTAAAATCCCTCTGGTGTCGACCAACGGAAGCCACAAAGCATGATTTAAAAAATTAAGGAGAAAGAAATAAAATTTATTTTGGGAACCGAAACGCCTAAACTCGCAGTTGTTAATATTCCTGTGAGTAGTAGTCCCAAAATAAAATTTATTTCTTTCACCTTTTCACTTTTTTAATCATGCTTTGTAGCTTCCGTTGGTCGGCACTAGAGGGATTTTACCATGAAGTGACAGGCGAATTATTGTAATGGTTTTTTTTATGGTTTTGAATGATTGCAGCTCGACTTCATTGTGGTTTATTCGCTGCCCTAGCAGATCGCCGCAACCGGTTGTGGCGGTTGTTTTGTGCAAGTTCGCAACCGCTGCCACAACCGCTCGGGAAAAAAAGCATAAAAGGGCCAATTTTGTCGAAAAAAGGATTTTTCAAGTTGATGCTCCTTGATTGCAAGTCAAAAGATGTTCAAAAAAGGAGTGTAAATGCGCTAAATTGTTGAATAATCAATAAAAAAAGATCGATATGAGTAATGGCGGATTCGGAACTTGATGGCACTAAAGGCGCCAGATTTGAAATTTTCACGACAAAATTTGTCATAAAATCAGTCTAAAAATTTCGATGGGTTAGTACAAACTTGCAAAAATTTTTCTCATGCTATGTTCTCAAAATATAACGTTTTATTATGAAAAAGAAATTCCGAGGCTGATTTTATGACAAATTTTGTCGTGAAAATTTCAAATTTGGCGCCTTTAGTGCCAACAAGTGCCAAGTCGGCTGAAAAACGACTCGATAATGCAACTTGGAAATTTTGGGTATCGTAAATTTTCGGGTTGCGTCAAATGGCAATTGCGTGATCAAAATTTCGACTCGTTATTATGTCGCTTGCGATAAAAGTTATAAAAAAATTTAAAAAACTTATTTTTGGTTGGAGTTTTAATCAAGGGCGATCGATAAGCTTTGTTTACAGCATTAGAAACTTTGGCTAATGAAACTATTTGAGGACTTCGTTTATAGACGCGTATTTTTCCAGATTACGTTGCTTGACGATTGCTTCACAGAAATTTTCCGCTTGTTATGTTTTGCAATGAAAGCATATACGCTCGAAATCAGGTCAAAGTATTGTCTAAATTTGAAAATGAAGATCAATTTTCGAATGAACCCGATTGATTCTGGAAAATTACCCAGTTATCTATCACGACATACGCATGCGCAAAGTGCTGACCAATCAACGATTCAATCCTAGCCGGTAACACTCGTTGAAAATGAATGGTGGGAAAACGATGAACTGATTTCAGTACAATATAAAACGGGGTGAAATACTTGCGGAACAGAAATTTTGAACAGTTTTGAATATCTGAACACAAGAACTCGTCGAAATAGTGAAAATGGCAGCGAAGTTTATTTTCATCGGGCTATTAATTTTGTCATTCATCCTAAATGACGTAAAAGGAGCCACTCTGCCGGATTATCATAGTTATTTCTTCGGTACAAAAGCGTTCGGCGACTCAATTAAATATACCAAACGCATTTACAAGGAAGCGGAGTATCAGAAAGTAGTCACGGAGACTGAAGATTTCTTTTGGGGTGTCGGTCACGACGTGAATATGGTGGAAGTTCGAGACTCAACGGTGGATGGAACTGGGGCTATTCCAATGATTATTGCTACAAGTGTAGGGAAACTCAGCCTTCAATTGAGGAGTCAGCCTGGTCACCGAATTGATGTAAATGTCATCCTTTACGGTTATTGAATGTGATTTCAGTACATGGAAAGCAATCCTGAAATACTGGTTCTGTAAACTTTATTAGACCATGGATGAAGGAATAAAAGTTGTCTAATTTCTGCAGCAACCTCTGTTTTTGATCTTTTCTTCCGGCAATTTTTCCTACACCCACTATACAAAGAGAAATGAGTTAGATATGGTAGCGAGATTTTCCGATTTAAGAACAGTGAAAACTGTTTTATAACGAATACAGTCATGAAGTGGAATTAGCCTCATTATTCCGTAGCGATTAATATCACGAGTCTAAGGAGCAGTAACAACTTATCGTAATTATTGTGATACACGTCTCAGAAACGTTTCGTGTTCTTCAATTTAGAATTGAACGTATCATTATGTCTCCGTAATGTATTCCGTATATAAATAATTTTCAATCGCCATCCTATCTCAACACGATGAAAAGTTGTTTAATGTTCATTACAGCGCCTCATCAAAACCAAAATCAGGTCATTCGATTCTTTTTTATTTTTATTTTGA
This sequence comes from Zelostemma sp. ZL-2020, assembly GCA_022816865.1. Classification (NCBI taxonomy): domain Eukaryota; kingdom Metazoa; phylum Arthropoda; class Insecta; order Hymenoptera; family Platygastridae; genus Zelostemma; species Zelostemma sp. ZL-2020. The sequence goes on from JABFQM010003529.1 coordinate 10,999, forward strand.
GACGAAATCTATTTTTTTATGTCTTCGTAATGTATTTCGTCTATAAATAATTTTTGATCGTGAACCTATCTAAACATAACGATGAAAAGCTGTTTAATGTTCATCAAGATGCCTCATCAAAACCAAAATCAGGTCATTCGATTCTTTTTTATTTTTATTTTAAGACGAAATCTATTTTTTATGTCATCGTCAATAGCATTTCGAAAGGTTGATGAAGTTCTGATAACGTCAGGAATGAGGATTGTAAAAGAACATGATTCAACAATCACTACAAATTATCTTTAATATAACGCAGGATGTTACTATGCAGAGCAAAAATGACACTTAAAGTTTGTGTAATTACCATGAAAATTTTACATAATCTCCTTGATCCTTGATTGATCTCCTTGAGGATCTGCGCTCCTAGAGTCGAGCGCATTTATATGAACATCCTGTGTGAATTCGTATAAATACCAACAACCGTTGTAAAAACGATAGTATTCAGTTCATGAGTTTGAAACCTTGACCGAGAAAACTTGAAATTAAAAATGAA
>JABFQM010003530.1:0-11528 GCA_022816865.1 Zelostemma sp. ZL-2020
TGCTCACTTAACCTGAAACTAAGCATTGCGCAGAATCGAGAGAAAACGTGCGCTTCACGACTTTGACAATTATTTTAGAACTGAAAAACGTAATTACGATCAAGGTTGAAAACTATTTTCAACTACGAGTGTTGTTTGAAAAGACAGTTATTTTTTTTGTGTAGAAAAAGTTAATAATAATCACGTATTTCGTACTTTTCTCACGGCCCGGTCCATTACTGGGACATGGTCCATTACTGGGACGTCTACCTTAGTTCGAGTTGATTGCTTTTGGACTAATCTTTTTCAATCTCATTAAAAAAATGACATGCATATTTTATTTTACTCCAAATAAAGTGAATTTCTCATTTCTATTAGCTTTCAAGTCAAATTTTACACTGAATAGAGAGAAAATTCACTCTTAAATCACTATTGATATGAAGTTATTGACATTATATCATTTTTGAAAAGAATTTCACTCTTTCGAAGTGAATTTGATCACTTTAAATTAAGTTATTGAATTCACATGATTCGTGTAGTGAAACTTCTCTCCAAGAGTGGGAAAATTCGCTCTTAAAAAAATAATTCAATTCTTATGTTTCTTGAAGTGCATTTCACTCTTTCGGAGTCAATGTTTTCAGTTTAAATAAACTGAAAATTTACTTTAAATTGAGTGAGAATCTATTAAGAATAGAGCCATCCGATTTCGATCATTTTATAAGAACAAATAAACTCTGAATAATTCCATTAAATGTTATTATTTTCGGAATAAATTTCACTCTTTCAAATTTGAATTTCTCACATTCGATGGAGTTATTGAATCCGAATCATTCTCGGAGTGAAATTTCACTCTATAGTTCAAATCGATGACTCAAGAATGGACTGTATCACTCTTATTGGAATTCTATTCTGAACTAATGAAATTTTACTCCAGAATGGGTGAAAATCGCATTCGTAGAAATTGTGGAAAGTAATATGAATTCTTCCTCTTTTGGAGTGTAAATTTCAATCTAGAAAGAGTTAGAATATCGCTGTAGAAGTGAGTTCTCACTTTAATCAAGATGGCGTTATTGTCACTCTAAAAAATCCAAAGAGCAGGAAAAAGAGAGATTTTTTTTCGACCTCTAACAAAATAAGAAGAAGTATTAACTCAAATCGTGTAATATTCCATTGTATTTCATATTATTCCGCAATACTTCCTACAATATTGATTATTGTATTGAATGTTAACGAGCCCGCAAAAGCAAACAGAATTCCGAACATTTCACAATGCTATTCATAGAATAGTCTCACGTGTAGGCTCAGCCCGCGATTTTCGATGATATCGCCTATTGCACGGATTTTATATTCAAACGCCTCACAAATAGTCTTTGATAAAACTCGAATAGTTCAATGCTCAAGAGATTGGAATCGTCGAAAGTATTGACTTTTTACAGGACTTAAATTTAGAAAAACCGCGAAAAACCTGAATAACCGTACTTATTGGAATCCTAAGTGCAAAGGGTCCTTTTATTTAAGTACAGGATACGCTAATGTGAAAAAATTTCTCTCACTTCAGAAGGACGCGGCGAAAGCACTCTCGAGGTTTCTCGACACCTCAAACCGCTAATACTCGAGCACGAAGAAGCCAGTAAGGGTCAACCTTTCGACATTCAAGGACATTGTGCTTAAGATGTTTCATAGAGAATATTTATGAAAATTTGCAGTTTTCTTAAGTGCTTTTAACAGGTAAAAGAGTTTGTGCAGCCGTAATTTGATAAGATAGAAGGCGAAGCATGTAGATAGCGTTGCAGGTGAAGGCTTGTCAGTTTATAACTCAATTAGAAGGAACGCATTGAGTAACGTAGTTATTTTCAAATAATGCAAATTGTGGTGTTATTCAATCTTTGCACTATTGATTCCAAGGAGCTTCGTCGAGGTTTACTCGAGGTAAAGACATCGTTGCTTGATGGAACTTGATAGGGACGAATAGAACCTACGCAGTAATTAATTCACGTACGACCCTATTATTGTATGTGCTGCACTAGCTTGCATCAATGCACCTAATATCGATGGCTATGCGTTGTCTTGAAACCGTAAGCAAGTCTTGATTCTTCAAATTTCAATTTCTTTCTAGATAGAGAAAGTTTCTAGAGTTTCTAGATAGAGAACTCGTCCTAAAGAGTTCTTTGATAGTTAAGCAAGAGTGGAACTGTTGAAGAAGAGTTCTCAAAGAGTGCACTCTCTATAAAGGGTTCTTTCTAGGTTTTGGACAAGGATTCAACCATAGCAATAAAAGAGTTCCTACCAGTTTCTGAAAAGTGCATTCTTCCTACAGTGTTCTCAAAGTGTAAATCCTTCCTCAGAAGTTCCTTATTTCTAAGTTTTAGACTATGAAGAAAACCTGAACAAAAAAAGTTCCTCAATAAAGTTCTCTATCTAAAGAGATCCTAAATAGTTTATCAGGATCTCTTCCTAGATTCGTCTTCTTTCTCAGTTTTAGACGAAAAATAAACCGAAAATGAATAAAAGAGTTCCCAGACAGTTTCTAAAATGTGAACTCTTCTTAAAGTGTTTCTGGAAAATTAATCTTATTAAAAGGGTTCCTAAAAAGTGAATCCTTCCTAAAGTGTTCTTGAAGATTGAATTCTTTTCGAACAGCTCCTAATTTCGTATTCTTTCTGAGTTTTAGACGAGGAATTAAAACAAAACGGCTGAAAGTGAACTCATCCAAAGTGTTCTCAAAGTGTAAATTCTCCTGCATTAGTTCCTAATTTTTAGGTTTTAGACTAAAAGTGAAACGTAAACATATTAAAGAGTTTCCAAATAAAGTTCTCTTTCTAAACAGATCCCAAATAGTTCGTCAAGATTGAAACTCAGTAAAAAAAAATCCTTGAAGAGTGATTTCTTCCGACAGTGATCTGAAAGATTATATTCATTTTAAAGAATTCAAGAAAAGTAAATTCTTTCTAAAGACTTCTTTAACCTTGAACTCATTTTATGCAAGGTATGAAACCGGAACAAACAACAGTTTCGATTCCGTTTTCAATAGTCATTATCACGGGATTTTTATTATCAGATAAAAGGATGAAAAAACGTTGAACAACATTACTTCTGCATCGCAAGTTCAACTGCGAACAAGGAAAGGCGACAATGGATGAAACAAGATTTTTATAACAGGAGGAAATTCAAAGCTTCGAAAGCGCATTATCATTGGGTGAATCTCATTTTAGCGATTTCAGATTTTATCGCAACCCGAGTCACGTAAATTCACAAAGGTATTCCGCGCGCCTCTAAAAGTCACAGGACACTTGGCAAAAGGCGAGGGCGCCTTGTAACTACGTGCGACGAGCCATTTTATCGGATAACCTATGCTTCCTATCAATAATACAAAATATTCCATCAACTTTCCCAATCATAATTTTCTTCCAAATAAAGACTATTTTCATTCAATCGTTTTTATTTTGAAAGAGCGAGACATTACTCCGAAAGTGTGAAAAACTTACTTTTCAAGTACAGAGATCTCGAAGAGTTTCGAAAAAATACCTAAGCAGTAAACTTCCCTTTTCCTTATCCAATTTCATATTCGGATCATCGTGATTCTTTGTCCACATTTACGAATAACTTGCTAAAGGAACAGGCAAAGCCGACTTTCGTCTCGCGTTCCTCCAGCAAAGACGCTTGTATCATGGTATTCTCGCTTTGACGCCATTAGCGCTACTTTTAAGTCCTGCTCTCATCTGTCGCGAGCGCAAGTAGCCAAAACTCGCGTGCAAAAAGCGGCAGTATTTGGGAAGGAGGAGGCAAGAACGAGTGGAGGAAAGAATCGCCGAACGGTGCGACAACTCGAAGAAATCGCATAGCATTACTTAATGGTGTACGTTTGGAGCCTTTTGGTGTAAAAAGGCAAAGGCGGTACGTGCGTCCATGTATCCCAAAGATAATTACATCACTCGAAGCAATGCTTTTCGGCAGGAGTTACTGACAGAAGCAGTCGTGAACAATCGCTTATCTTTCTTTTAGTAAAAAATTTCTGGGATTAAACGCCGCCAGCTTTTCGCGATGAGAAAAGAAGTCATGTCACAATGAAATTTCACTCGACAAACGATCGAACGTATCAATGTAAAAACTAGTGTCTAAAAGTATCTCCGCAGGACCTATTTATGCAGACAAATTAAAGACATTTCTGCAGAAAAATTACCGTAGTTTCTGCAGAACACGTTTTTAGAGTGATCACTGGAATTGATCAACAATCGCTTCGATGAACCCAAGAAAGAATTTTCTTCGAAGGAAAAAAAACACACACGGTTTGCACTTCTTGGCTAAGTTGATTGCACTTGGAAGATTTTATGTGTTGACGACACTTCCCTGTCCCTTTTACGATCAACCAATGTTCCATAATAATCTCAGTAAAAGCGATAATAGGATTACTTCATCATTACGACTATTTTATTAAGTCGACCAGAGCGACATTTACGATCCAGCAGCGCTACTTTGAATGATTGAGCATTTTAACGAATATGCTTCCTCGCGTATTCATTAATAGAAAAAGACTGCAATTATATCTGTACCCAGATGAAATCTCCGTTAAACGCTAGTTCGCGTGTATTTTCCCTGACTTTTAAGATCACGCTAAGAAATTTTACAATAATACACATCTACTTCCAAAACTTTCAAATGAATTAATTCCCGAATGTTGTACGTTACAGTACGCAAACCTGGCGGTACGGTACGCTCGAATCGCTGCGATGTATCTCGATAATATGCAGATGCGAGGTGCGAGCAGTTAGTTACGAGTTGACAAGCGCTTGCCCGATTTAATAGTCCCAGCGTACTTGGTACGCGACTGCACGCGCCTAATGCGAACCGTGCTTGTGCATTGAACAAATCTGCTATCTGGGGAAAGGAATCGACCAGTTGATACATCATTTGTCGTGCGCGCTACTAAACTGCGACTTAATCATCGGAGCTTCCCCGTATTTATTCCAGAGCCAACTCTGCGTATAAGCTTGGAATTTTGGGATGGAACGAATTGCCTTTCCTGGTTTTCATTAACGAATGCGTGATTGACAGGTGAAGCGTTTGAAAAATATTGCCGTGTTCTCGTCGTTTCAATATTTGCAACGTTCGTTCTTTGAACTGAAATACCAATAAAGCTTGGATAACGATCCATCACTCGTTACGTGCGCTACTGCAGCAGAACGAATTCCAATCACGTCTCGGACGATTGTTTATCATTCGTCGAGTTGAGCAAAACTAATGTTTTCGCAGCGTTTCAAATGATATCGAAATGAAATTGATAAAATAATGGATATTCGAAATATTTTCACTAGAGATTTTTGAGTTTCAATATAAAACCCTGATTAAAAACTAAATTGGATTCATAAATGGGAGTCTAAATCAGGTTTGGATTGAGTTAGGATTGGTTCTAGTTTGATTCTAGTCCAGGTCTAGATGTCTAGATGCCTAAACTTGATTAAATTAAAATCTAAATAAGACCTGATTTGACCTGATTCAAACCTCAATTCAACAAATTGATTATATATCTGGTTAACTCTAGATTTATCCGGGTCTCAATCAGATCAAAATTTATTCTGGTTTAGTACTACAGTTCAGGTTCAGATCGGGTCAGAATTTGGTCCGCAATAATTATAGTTTAGGCCTAATTCGAACCCCAACTGATTATTTATTTACTATAATCTAGGTTCATCTAGGTCTGATTCATAAACCAGTTATGCATCAGAATATAGATTAAGTCTAGGTTAACACTAGTTCAGGTTTGGATCAGTCCTACAATTGGTCCAAAAAAGGTCGAGATTAGTCCTGATTCAAATCTTGATTCGACTAATAAATTACATATCTGGTTTAATCTGTGTTGATCTGGATTTATATTTGATACAGATTAGATTTTAATGACGTTCAGATTACAAGGCCAAAATTTGGTCCATATAAACCTGATTTCAACCTAAATATAACTGATGAATGGGAAATCATGTCAAAAGAAAGATAAGTTGCCGAGAAAAATGATTTCGCCGAGCACGAGTTCTGCATAGCTAAATCATTTTATAACGAGCCCAAGGTCCTGAGCAGGTTTTCTAACTGTATTCGTACAAACAACTGGCAAGTGGGCTTCTTCCGGGCGTAGGAATTGGATTCTGCGGAGCACTTCGCCGTTGGCTACATCATGTCTCGTTTGCGCTGATCGCTATGCAAGAGCCAAAGTACGCGCTTCTCCTATTTACATACTTATGGACACGTCGAAATCGTTTTGAGTTCTGGTACCCGCACGCGTGAATGTTAACGATGCAGCAGCCTTGGTTGTCCTTCCACATTCTCCAATCCTGTACCGTTTTGCTATATCGCGGTTAACAGGCAGGTAAGAAAAAGTGAAGACCGCGAGGGGTAATGGGGCAAGGAGAGAAGACGAACAAAAAACAAAGTAGATGAGGAGATGAGAGAGAAAGAGGAAGGAGGGAAGAACTATATGCTCACGCTTGCAGGCACGGGAGCCACTTTTTCAATGTTTAGCACATTTTTCAAAGTCTGTTGACAGCTAGTCAGTGCTCGCTATCTCTCTTTTTCATCCTCTTCTCTTCTCGTTCTAGCATTTCAACTTTCAGCACTCTGGTCTTAGCCATTGGCATTTACCATGTTGCATCAGCAAACTGTACAGGCTTTTGCAGTAAAGAAGCTCAAGGAAATCCCTATCTATCGATGGAAGCTGATGGAGCGCGTTTTGGACGAGAGTAATACATTTGCTTCCATCTTCATTGAATTAATGAAACCTTGAATGAGTAAACAAAATGTTTACTCAATTAGATGAATGAATTAGAACCAGATGAACCTTGATAAACCGAGATTACATCTGATGAATCATTTGATAGTAGATTGAAGGTTCGATTCAGATCTAATCTAAACTTTATTTGGATTATATTAAAACCTGTTCTAGATATGAGCTAAAACTAAACTATACACAATCTAAACCTCATCTGCACCTGATTTGAACCCAGATAAAAGTAGATCGTTCGCAACGTTACGTTTACAGAAGATTTCGTCGTGAATTTTTACAGCTTCAACAACAAAATAAAGAGCGACTGCCACTTATCTCACCGAAGCTTGGAATCGCGATCGATCGCCGTATATTTTTCCACAAGTTTACAAGGTTTCCCTCATAGCCTCGGTGCGTTAAACGCATCTCGATATCCAGTTCTTGCAGCTAAGCCGACGAAGATCGCGGCAGGAGTAAGGGTGAAGTTAAAGACCAGGGCATTAATGAAAATGTGCGGCGTTGGAAATGCATAGGTCAATTGATAAGCGATAGGATTTCATTCATCATCTTCCTTCATCCATTTTTTCGCATCTTGTTTTCTCGTTTTATCTCTCGGCAGTGAGTATCTGGTTGGTTTACGAGGTCTATCTCAAGACCTCAGATATATCCCGAACCTGAAGATACTCGGGAGGCCGAGGCAAAGCCGAGGCAAAGCAGCCAGAGTCACTATCTTCCATCTGGTATAAATCAACTGAATACTTGGCTCTAGAGCGCTCCTCTCCCTTGAGTCCATAGTGCCAGCTTCTTCCTCCACCTTTTCTTACGCTCTTATATGTACCTTCCATCCTAGCATCGACACCGGACTCCGAGGGAACCGTTATCCCCCGATCTCGCCGATTATTAATTCCTTCGGCGTCTTCCACCCTACCTTACACCGTTCTACGTACTCGCATCCTCGTTTGCTGCTGCTAGTTATCGCGCGCATTCTCTCCGCTCGCAACGTAAAAATCATTATCGCCTACATTCGATTATCGGAATGAGCCTCCCCGTGCTTTACCTTTCCGACTTCCGAGAAATGCCCATCGTCACCTCCGGCTTTTTCCATCTTTTTCCATCTATCGGACCCCTAGAAGTTCGCGGGATTTTTATCAAAGGATTCACAGGTTTATATTTTGCGCTACCGAGATTTTTCGATAGGGATACATGTGCTCCTCCGCGTGGATGCTGAGATCCTTCGACGAAGATCAGACAACGGGCGTAACAAAGGAGTATCGTTTGTTGGGTACGTATACACGTTGGGACGTCAGTTACGGCTTTCGTAGACGTTGCACTATCGCGATATCGTACACGTAGAAAAGTAGATCCTCCGCGAAACTCTGGGCACGATAAATCTAACGAGCTGCGAGCGAGACTCGGTGAACTCTAATATGATTCATAGCGCTGCGCAATGAAAAAGAAGAACTGCATCTTGGTGTCATTGTACTAGCACACTGCAAAAACTGGTAACTTGGCGAGTGTCTAATACTAGATACTAAGAATCCTTTAAGCAGAGTTTCTCTGTTTGGAACTCTTCTTCGAGTTATTTCTCGAGGAACTCTTTAAGATGAGTTCTCTTTTAGTTACTCTTTGAGAAGAGTTTACTTTTCGGTGCTGTTTCAAAAGAGGATTATTGCGAGTCGTAATCCAAACTCACTCAAGACTTTGCAATAACGAAAATGAACTCGCTCTTGGCATTTTACGGTGTGGTAGTATTGAACATGGGACTTACCTGAAACATGAAATATAAGTTTTTAATAAACATTCGCTTTTGATATGGAAATTTTTCTCCACTACAAAAGTCTCTCTAGTCAAGTTGAATGTTGTCAAGCAGTTGTTTGGGAGTGAAGAGCATCTGACATTTTATGTGAAATGTGAAATCCAAAGTTTGGCAAAAGAGAGACAGACAGAGGTTGGTGGAAGCGGCAGAACTCGAGCGCGTTAATATTAAATGAGAAGTTGAGAAGCCGTTCGCCAAAAGTAAGTCGAGAGGAAACGAGGTTTAAACTTGAAACATTTCATAAACGTGCGTCAGGTACAACGTACAGAGAAAGTGTCGATTTCGTGCCGTATCATCGGCTCTTCCAAGAATTAATCGATAGTCCGACATTTGAAATCATTATTTAGAGTTCATGAAACGATAGAAACTTCCGTTGAACTCTTCTGAAATATTATTCCTTACACCGACACTTTTGAATGTCATTCAAAGGAGTAAACCTGTGATATCCTGTCAGCTCGATGTATAATGCATCCCGGTATTTCAAGAATGTCGAAAATAGATTTTGACGAACGAATTCCAAGTCTCTGTGGGAAGGAAGCTTTTGCGAGACGGATGCTCGTCGTGCACGTCACTGAAGAAGAGGCCAGTCGTGAAACGCAATATCCAGGAACGGAATAACAGTTTCTCTATGCAGCCATTTCGTCAGTTAACTATGGGAATGCCGAAGTGCCCATTGTCAGTTGACAATGGACTCTGCGGTATTAATAACCAAAACCAATATCGCTTCGAGCTTCAAACGTCGGTCAATATTCTGTAATGCAGCAATTTTCGTCAATGGATGTTTAACAACAAAAATACGGTGTCGTTAAAAATATGTTTTCGTCAATCTCGTCGCCGAGGATGCTCAGGAAAAGGCTGTCATACTTAGAAGAAGGACGAGGCGTTTCTCGATTCCATAGCGCTTTTCCTAGAGCGATCGTAGAAACTCTTTTCACCTACGTTCGTGTTTAAGCTCGGTCCTCTCGTCTCTTTACGCCGTAATAATTCCGATGTGAGTTTCTCCATACATCGAGAATTTTCGGCAAATTGTATCGAGTTAACATTGATTTAGGCAATTCTTTGAAATGTAGAAATTGGATTTACTCGCTTTCGTCATTAGAATCATCGGAATTATATGGCGATGTTCGCCCGGATGGAAATCTAGCTTTGACTGTAAGAGAAGCTAACCTCAAGGTCTACGTATCAAAGTTACGTTTCGAAATTTTCAAGTATGGAGGAGGAAATGTAAGCATTGCGAGTAGTAGGCTGACATTTGCGTTGCAAGTGAACGCTATTTGTTCAATTGCAAACAGAGAGCAAGCATCAGTAACCATGGATTTAATTTAGCTTCTGGTCGTTTCGTAGCAACGTCCAAAGCGTCGTCAGGCTATATACCGGCGACTCTCCAAACATAATTAACAATCATTCAAGATCTGTCAAACAGCCCGCAAATTAGTGAATGCAGTCGAGAGAAATCCTGTTCCTTGGGTCACTCCTTTGTGAACGAAGCTTTTGGGAAATGATTTGACATTTAATAGCCAAATGCAGCGTTCCCCAATTCAGCACCCTTATTAAGCACACATTGCTCGCAAACACCTGCACCTATTTGGATTCTATCAGAACAATACCGTCACGAGTTAATTACTGTTCCAAGCATGCGATCATTCACGCTGTTAGTTCGAGTTCGAAGTAGAGTTCTTGAAGCTATTGAAATATCAGAACTTTGGATAAACATGGCTTCGAACGATACACTGCAATCAGTTCGTAACACCTGATCAATGGTTGCAGTTTCATCCGAGATAACGAGATAATCGAGTAAATTTGATCACTTCTTTAGAAACAATCTTTAGTTCATATTTAAAATGAATTCGAGAACAGAAGTTCACGTCGGTTTCACGATCTGTAGAAAAAGATCGATCCAATGTTGATCAAGACATAAAAGAATCGGTTCTTGTAAGATGCAATATTTACGGTTTATCGGAAGAAAACAGCTGATCGAACATGTTACCTATCAAAATATCGCCATAGATGTAGATATTAGAAGCTAAAAAACTCAATCATTCTAAGAAAACATAACATTTCGTACATGGAATAAAGTGAAAACACATAGCATTGCAATCATCGAACCACTCCAACATTTTCATTGTAAAAAAGTCAATAAAAGTCAATAGAAATTTCAATTCACAAATCAGATTTTAAAATAATTTAATTTTTTGTATCGATTTTATCAACTTCAAAATACAAAAATCGTTTCATTCGAATTTTTCGGAATAGCAGATTTATTCAAAAAAGCGGAAAAGATCGATCCGATTCGCGAAACCCTAAACAGAAGGAATGCAAATAGTAAAGACGACGGCATTATGAATTGACATTAATTTGCCATGATCGAATCTTCTTTAAAGCTCCGCCTGTGTACTCAAAGATATCTTGTACTCGATCAAGCGCCAGGAACGTTTGCTTCCACACACAATATTATACGTTTACCGACTCATTCGAGTGCATGCGTGCGTGTGTTTGTATAATCATATGATGCCACAATGGCCATGTGCATACACATAATCATATCACGCATGTGAAGAGAGATGGCTTCAAAGACGATCGATTAGAAGCTACTGACTTGAAAATCGCAACTGTAAAATTTTGTACCTTGAATCCCGACAGAAAATAACATTCCTAGAATAATAGTCCTGCGCTATTTTAATAGTATCAAATGATTCGATCGGTGCATACATGATTTGATTCAACGTGCAAACAAATCACGATGATAATGAGATAAACATAATTGAGACGGTCGAGGAGAGCTGACGTTGCAGTGATAATTTTGTACTTTATGAAAATGCGCAACGAGCTCGATGCAGCGAATAACCGCGTCATGAGCGTTCAGTACCCTCGCGTTGAATGTGAACTGAGATGCTGGGTCGAACGAATGAGCAGCCGAACCGCAAAGTCCGAGATGGAGAGCTAAATAGCTGGTGTAAGGCACGACCGTGTGAGAAACAAGACTCG
>JABFQM010003531.1:0-11528 GCA_022816865.1 Zelostemma sp. ZL-2020
AGACATTTTGTAGCGTATTTTATTTCGATGTTTCTTTATTTTGGTTCCCTTTAATTTTGATAATAAATGATTTTTTTAAAAGAACTCGCTTTACTCTATTCATGACAATCGCAACGATAAACAATCGATATCGACGTTTTTCCCCTCAAATTACCGAAATATATGCATTAGAATACCGTAAGTAGCGCGAGTTTTCGCAGCATCGATGACCAATTAAAAAAATTTTGAATTCCAGTGTTTACCCAAAATTTAAGTCGCGTAAAATGTATCGAGAGTACGTGATTCGAATTGGAAATGTAAAAAACACTGTTTTGAATTCGCTATCGTTATAAAAACGAACGCGGAAGCACGTCAGTGATTAGAAAAAAATAAAATAAAACCGATTGTAGTGATTAAAATACCAGCGTCGAAAAAGACGCGCTTGCGCATGCGCGCGAAAATTCACTGACGAAGAAGAGCGTCCGGGGCTGTTTGTGTGCGTGTGGGCAAGTTTACTCGCTCGGAATTCCCAATATTTATAAATTCATTCGCGCCCCAAATGGTGAATTATCGTGTTTACGGGAAGCGAAGCTTTCCCATGGATCCTGAATAATACCAAATGTTGCGATGTACACTGACGGTAAATCGAATGATTCTCGAATCGACCTTTTACTCACGCAAGCAAATTTATTTCTCAATTTGACGTACGGATATTTCGAAATATGAAAAATCAATATGAATAATTCGCCGATTTCGAACGTTTTTTCCCTTATCAAAGTGCAGTTTCTAGAAATTTCATCTAGGTTGTTCTATAACCTTGATATTTTTTTCCAAATTCCCAATTTATCGAAAACATTTTTTTGAAAAACAAAACTATTTTTTACTCAATTATTATCGGTCAACTAACGTAGCTCAATTTTTTTTCAAGTACCATAATAATTAATAATTAATTCCCTGAAACGAAGAATAATTGCGATTACAAAAAAATGCGTAATTGTAATTAATCGACGAATTCTTTTTTGCGAAAAACCAGCGGAATCCCCGAGCACAGTGTCCGGGTCGCCGCCGTCAGCGAGCCCGATATCGTCGTCCATAGTCCTGCAGCGCGAGGGTACCATAAGTCAACCAATAAGTACGCCGACATCTCCGCTATCATCGCTCTCATCTCCGGTAACTCAATTGAATCTCCTTTCCATCGAAAACTCTACCCAGGATCCCAACTGGCAAGCGACAAAGACCACGGTTCGCGAGAGAAATGCTGCCATGTTCAACAACCACCTCATGGCCGACATTCAGTTCATCGTCGGCAGTCCAGGTACGCTAAAGTCAAAAACTCGAACCATGGGAATCGATATCATCCAACTTTCTGTTTTTTAGGTCACAGTCAGTGCATTCCTGCTCACAAGTACGTCCTGGCAACTGGAAGCTCCGTGTTTTACGCAATGTTCTACGGGGGCTTGGCAGAGAACAAAAAAGACATCGAAGTCCCCGATGTTGAACCAGCCGCTTTCCTGACACTCCTGAGGTGACGCTCAAACATTGTACTCGGAACACAAGACTCGAAACATGGATAATTAATTGTTGTCTTATTTGTTGTAAAGGTACATGTACTGCGACGAGGTGCAACTGGAAGCAGACACAGTTCTGGCGACGCTGTACGTCGCGAAGAAGTACATAGTCCCGCACTTAGCCCGTGCGTGCGTAAATTACTTAGAAACTAGCTTGACGGCAAAAAACGCGTGTCTCCTGCTGAGTCAGTCTCGGCTGTTCGAAGAGCCCGATCTGATGCAACGCTGCTGGGAAGTGATAGACGCTCAAGTAAGTCAGAACGTAGAGAAAAGTAAAAGTAAGAAATACGCCACAGCCGCCGCCCCTGCCGCCGCCGACGTCACCGCGATTACGGACTGTTCTCGAAGTCCGTGCATTTATCGCGCCCTGAGCTGCGGCTCAGGCATCGACGTCGATTACGATAATCAATTGAAAAAATGGCAAACGCAAAGAATTCACGGGAAAACGAACGAAGCCGGGGCGCAGTTGTTTCACGGTAAACTCGCGTTCTCCTCGTACCCGCTGAACAACTCGGCGAGCAACTGTTTCCTCTTCGACGTTAAGCTCGATAATTTCCAGAGAACGTCGCCTCTTTATCGAACCAAGAGCGAGCCCCGCATTCTTGACAGCAGATTCGACATCGAGGTCACGCAGAACTTTATCTTCAAAGACAATTACTCGGGGAGTTTTAAAGACATCGAGAATAACTTCAAGATCAATCATTGCTGTGATAGTAATTGCAACGACCTGTCCCGAATCGAGTGGAACACGAAGCTTTAATTCTTTCCCAGGGGACGAGGTCGGGAATTTGATATAAAAATCCTTGAAACTTTTGAGATTCGGCTCGAAATTCCTACGAGGTTCCTTCGTTTCGCGTGCAAGCTCGAAGACAGTATTAAAACGTTATTTCCTACGGAGATTGTTAGCTAGATTATCCATAGGTTCCAATAGTTGCGTAGCTTTTTTTTAATTCTCGGCTAGATCGATGAACGAATGCAAAGAGTGTGAAAACTTGAAACAACTGCCGTCGCCGTTGCTTCGTTTTGTAAATTATCCTCTTTTTTTGTTCCTTTTTTTTGTACTGTATTTAAGATCGATGAAGAAACTGTGTTCAACTGTAAATAATAGATACTCGAGTCAACAGTTTCGTTTTCGTTGACGAGAATGCTATGTGATTTTGTAATTATTTTTAGTCCGAGATGTTAATTCGATAAGTGCATTTTGATTCTTGTAATTGCAAACGTCTGTATTGTAAATAGCTGCATAAATGATGCAATTCTGAAATAATGATGTGATACGGAATGAGATTTTAATTGCGAAATTACCGAGTACTTTAACCATTGTGTACGATGAAATCGATTGTTCGAAACAATGAAAAGAATAACAATATAAAGGAAAAATGAATTTAAAGGATTCGGCTTTTTCAATGCTTCACCCTTTCCATGTGTGAACTTTTCAAAATCTTTCGACATAATCGGTACAAGTTTTATCGCATTGGAATTCAGTTTTTACACAACTTTTTCTTTCTTTTCTTCTTCCAACTCTCTTCTTTTTTTCTCTTACTTTTCTCAAACCGCCGTTATGTATATTATATCCTACAAAACTTTACTGATTATAAAAGAAACAAAATGTTGAAACACATCGTTATTTGCGTATGTAGTGACAGTGAGGGAATGTACATAGCGGCTTGGCGAATATCGATAATTCCAAGTGTACAAAATGCTTAGATGAGTATTGTTTGCAGGCAGAAATGGCTCTCAAATCAGAAGGTTTTGTAGAGATTGATATTCATACACTCGAGTCGGTACTCTCCCGAGAAACGTTAAATTGCAAGGAAA
This sequence comes from Zelostemma sp. ZL-2020, assembly GCA_022816865.1. NCBI lineage: Eukaryota > Metazoa > Arthropoda > Insecta > Hymenoptera > Platygastridae > Zelostemma > Zelostemma sp. ZL-2020. The sequence continues at coordinate 3,366 of JABFQM010003531.1, forward strand.
TTCACTTGTGGAACGCTGCCCTCAGATGGGCTACTGCTGAGTGCTTGCGACAGGAAATCGAGCCAATGCCGACGAATCAACGACTACTTTTAGGTACCAAATCTACAATTAATCACCAACCAAATCAGAAACACGATACTAAATTTAATCTTTTTCTTTCCAGGATCCGCGCTGAATCTTATTAGATTACCGGCCATGAGCCTAGAGGAATTCGCCAACAATTCGGCCCAAAGCGGAATCCTCACTCAACAAGAAACCATTGACATTTTCTTGCACTTCATCGCCAACACGAAACCTCAACTCTGCTATCCCACGAAACCTCGACAGGGTCTAAAAACGCAGGTGCAATTTCAAAGATTCGATCTCGCTTGCGAATTGTACTAACGAATGAATCGTTTCTTTCAGGTTTGTCACAGATTTCAGTCGTGTGCGTACAGATCGAACCAGTGGCGCTACAGGGGACGCTGCGACTCGATCCAGTTCAGCGTGGACAAGCGCATCTTCGTCGTCGGCTTCGGTCTCTACGGTAGCTCGTCCGGAGCAGCGGATTACGCGGTGAAGATCGAGTTGAAGAAACCCGGCCGCGTGCTCTCGGAGAACAACACGAAATTTTTCTCGGACGGCTCGAGCAACACCTTCCACGTGTACTTCGAGAACCCGATCCAGATCGAGCCCGAGTGCGTGTACACGGCGAGTGCGATTCTCGACGGCGCCGAGTTGAGTTACTTCGGCCAGGAAGGCATGTCCGAGACCATAGTCGGCAGCGTTAACTTCCAGTTCCAGTGCAGCTCCGAGAGCACGAACGGCACCGGCGTCCAGGGCGGTCAAATCCCCGAGCTCATTTTCTACGGCCCACCAGCGGACGATTGACGCGGAATCAACTTCGAGATTATGCTTTAACCTTCTCCTACGACTGTTAGGATGCATTTCAGCCTAGGACTGTATATTACTTAAACGAATTAGTTGTACCGTAGTATTTTCATTTGAAGCGAACGTTTCAGGGAAAACGAGAGCGTGTTTGTTTTCGCAACGACTCCGGTTACTCTGTACATAAGGAGCGCTCAGAGTTTTACGGTTTGTTATCTAGAATCCTAGCGACTTTGTCTCCACCCGTTCGAGTTCACGCGATTTCGTTAGTTTGATTGATCAAGGATCCAGTATGCCAAATTATGTATTAACATAGTGTCTTATGAATGTGCATAATAACTAGATGTACGTTCGAGTGTTTCGAGACGCCGAGAGCTTTGCTCGCCATTCGCAATTTTTCTCGTACATGCCTTTTGGGGGCTCTTGGCGCGTCATTTTTTCATCTTTAGAAAAGAATTGTAACTTGAATGCTATTAGAGGTGTTACCCTGTAAGACACTCGCGTCGAATCTATTTTGTACAAAAGTGTATAACGTTTCTAATATTATTTTCGGATGGATGATACTAGCTTTCGTCATTGTACTCACAGATTTTTAAAGTATTTCTTATACTAAGAGAGCATGCACTTTTCACTATCTTTGAGTAGGTAAAGTTCAAGTACGTGTAAGAGTACAAAGGGGCTATAAAAAGATAATAAAATTTTCTGTATAAATAATTGTGGTTGGTCGCGAGTACCAATGGTGTATTCTGTTTCCTTTTTATCTCTCGATTTTCGACTTTGACGTCGATGGAATTCTACTGTAATTTTTCAAGAAAGTATCTATGAAACGATGAAATCTTATCTTTGGATTCTATCAGCTTGTTAAGTACCGAGTTTTTTTTAGTAAAAGTCGGTTTGACGGGGACAAAAGAATGATCGACTTACCCACAGATGGTATCTTGATGCACAAGGCCTGAGCAAACTTTAGGTATGTCCGTCCTAGCTCGTGCACACAAATTTGGAGAACGTCGCTAATATCGATCAGCATATCTGTTATTTATTTAGTTAAGGACGTTAACTTGCAATGCATTCTTTCAGTCTTTGAAGAAACTCACAACCAACTTTAAGCTTGATGTAAAATGTATAAAAGTCTAGGAAATCTATTTTCAAATCGTTCGATCAGAACTGTAATATCCTCCGAGAAGCATAAATCGAAAGAATTCGACTTTAGAAAAAGATATTTTGAACAGCAGAAATGCATTAGATATAAAAACAGAAGTAACAATATTTTCTTCGGGTAATTTAGACAAGCAAATTTTTCTTGGCGAAAGGATACGTGCAGTTCCTTCCGTGCGACACGTTATATAAACGCAAGCCGCGTGATTGTGAGCTTGTTTCCTTCCCCTAGTTAAATTGCGACTCAGTGCCATTTTATAAAAAGTCACCGATGTGTCGATATGATGATTATTCAACCTGTAAAATAAACAGTCCTCAATTTAACATTTTTCGATACTCATTTCCCTTTTCCCAACCTCACCGTAGTTGATGGCATAAATGAGTTATTCCCTTCCTGGCATTTTGTATTGTGATTTCCCTGGACTCTTTTCCATTGACCATGTACCCTGCAACAAAATAACGGAATCAGAAAAATGTGGAATTATATTTTTTTAATGATGTTGGCTTTAATGAGCGCATGCCTCCGCCGAATCCTGTCGCTCCGCCGGAACTTTCGTTGGAAACAAACTGGCCAAGGACCATAATGTTCCCGAGCGGACTCTCCTCAAAAGTTTGCTCGCTGACAATGATCTGCTCCTCGAAGACGACGCCGCAAGCCGTGCAAATCGCATCTCCACGACCTGGGTCCGTTTCGATGTTCGTGGACCCGCAGCTGCGACATTTGTTCCCCGACATCTGTGAAAAATTTCCAGTTTTAGAATAACTTCATCGATTTATCAATACTGCTCCGATTTAAACACGAATGAATTCGAGAAAACAAGGTCGAGTGTGTTTTTTTACTTTGATATCAAACGACAATGAAATGCATATCTGCGAAAAGGTAAAAATCATGGTCTTCGTTTCAGGTTAAAAAAGGAGATTGTTGCTTATCGCTGCAATTTATCGAGTTTGTTTACGTTTTTTTCGCTTCCGATTTCGTTTTCCGGAAAAAAAATGTTTCGAGTAAATAAGCACGCGAAAAAAACAGGATGTTGAATTTTTGTTGCAATTTTTTCTTTGGAATTCGCACGTTTCCGAGCCTTAAAACCCGACCTAAAAAACTAATTGCGGGAAAGAAACTTTTCTGAAACGTGGAAAACCGCATGCAACTCGGAAGGCGTGCTTCTCGTGTTTTTTAAAATCTAGTCAACAATCGAGATAATTGCAATATATTTGCGTTAGCAAGTTTTGACATATTTACGAAGTGAATTGCTGAATGCGATTTTGAGGAGTGAATCTGGAATCAAAGTATAATATACGAACCTTGATTTCTTATTTCGAAAATTGAAATGCAAAATCACACGGCTTTTTTATCCACCATGTATAACAATGTGCTGTATGATACGAGTGATATGACATCGGCAGTCGATTCAGCCGACGTCGATTCGGTCAACATCGGCCAACGTCGGTAAACATCGGCCACGGACGAAAGAAACGAACACCAACGCAAACATTTCTGGTAAGGTACTGTTATGTGACGCTCATATGACCGTCATATGACGGAGTTTACATTTCACAATTGCGATACAAAATTGGTAAGAATTTGAGCCGTTGATTATTGGTCGATTATATTAGATTATATTGCTCAAGAAACCAATCGTCATCAGCTGTACCGCGATCGCTAAATAAAATGTATGGAATTGTGCATGCTCCGAGGCATGCAAACAAAGAAAAATCGTTCTCTTCGATGTGAATTCTTTTCTCCGAAATCAAACTATTCGATTTTGAATTTATCCATTTGAGGTATGTAAATTATTAATTAACCTTCGACTCTTTTCGAAAAATAACCTTCAAATCTCACGAGATAAATCTCACGTCAAATTCAAGTTCGTTATTTTTACTCACGAATAAGTTTTCGTTGCTCAATAAATTATTGCAACCAGTTGAAAATTATTTTCTGTCAAAAAAATTAGATCGAAATTATTATTCTCATCGAATTTTAGGTCTGTTAATTTCGTAATTTTTCTTTTGCAGAAATTAGCGAAAATGGCAGTTTCGATAAACGAAATATGCGAGAACACGAAACTCGCTCGAGAAATGGCACTAACTGGGAATTACGATGCTTCTGGAGTTTATTATCAGGGCGTTGTTCAGCAAATTCAAAGGTTGCTCGCGAGCATCGCCGACGTTACCAGGAAAGCCAAATGGCAACAGGTTCAACAGCAAATAGTTCAGGAATTCGAAAAAGTTAAAGCTACCTCAAATACTCTGCAGCTTTTCAAGGCGGACACGCATGCGGAAAGACTATTGGGTACTTTTTTCTTTCCAATTCCTTTCTTGAGTCACTGAGATCGATGAAAGAGCAAAAATTATTGAAGTAATTGCGTTAATAATCGTTCTTTTTTTAAGGAACTCAATGTTTATCGTACGAAGAACCGACGCGAGATCCGACGTCATGGTCCTGTGGGCCTTCGTCACCTTGGGGTCAACCAGCTCGGGATCCTGATGTTTGGCCCGCACTGACGCCAGCGGAACAAAAGTATATTTCAAATTTTTACGTGGATTATTGTTTGGATAGAGAAATAACAAGTGTCCCTTTTTACAGGAATTCCAGAGCCCAAAAAAATCAACAGAAACAACTGATTCGTCCAAACACAAGGAAAACTACACCGACTACCGGCAAAAGAACCGAAATCAAACCTCCGTCTAGAAAAGACGAGAAGAAAACGCCAATAAAGAAAGACGATAGGAATAAAGTCAGTTGGAGTTTGTTTGTCCGATTGATTTGTCGAATTACTGATTTTGTATGATTTCAGGAAAAAGCAGAGCCGGAAAAAGCAGACGTGGAGGTGGAAGAAAATAAATTCGAGCCTTCTGGAAATGACAGAGATCTTGTTGATCTTTTGGGTAACATTCGGATCTTTCCAGTGATTTTAAATCCGACAAAAACGTAACAGACCCAAATAATCTGGAAATAATTTTTTTTGCAGAAAGAGATATTGTGCAGAAGAATCCGAACATTCACTGGGATGACATAGCCGATTTGTTCGAGGCGAAAAGGCTGCTGGAAGAAGCCGTAGTTCTACCTATGTGGATGCCAGATTTTTTCAAAGTAAGACTCAAATTTGAAAAACATTCATAGTGTTGAACGTTTTGGAAGAAGCATTGGGTTTACACAGTTTCATTTTGTAGGGGATTCGAAGACCTTGGAAAGGCGTACTCATGGTAGGGCCACCGGGTACTGGCAAAACGATGCTTGCAAAAGCAGTCGCTACAGAATGTGGAACGACGTTTTTCAATGTTTCGTCGTCTACGTTGACGTCTAAATACAGGGGTGAATCGGAAAAGTTGGTCCGACTTTTATTTGAAATGGCAAGTTTCATTGACGAATGTAAACAAAGTTGTAATAATATGAAACATTTAACATTGCGTTGAATTTGAAGGCTCGATTTTACGCTCCGAGTACTATTTTCATCGACGAAATTGACTCTCTGTGTTCGAGGCGAGGATCGGAATCGGAACACGAAGCTTCTCGACGAGTCAAATCTGAGCTTCTTGTGCAGATGGATGGAATAAGCTCCAACAGGTAAATTAAACATTAGAAATTTCTCTAGTTGATAATAAAAATTAATAAGGTACTAAAAAAACCTTTTTTACAGCGAAGATCCGAGTAAAGTAGTCATGGTTTTGGCGGCAACTAATTTTCCTTGGGACATAGACGAAGCTCTAAGAAGAAGATTGGAAAAAAGGATTTATATCCCATTGCCTAACAGTAATTGGACAATTTTTCATTATGTTATTGTTGAAAGTAAACAAGTAATCAACACGAATTTTTTAAATGTAGAAGATGGAAGGGAAGCTTTGCTGAAAATAAATTTACGAGAAGTCAAAGTGGATTCCTCCGTGAACCTTGCAGGGATTGCAAGGAAACTAGAGGGTTACTCCGGTGCAGACATAACGAATGTTTGCAGGTAATTGAAAAGAAGCTTATAAATAAATTATTGAAACTCAATAATTGCGTAATTTCAGGGATGCTTCGATGATGTCGATGAGAAGAAAAATAGCTGGATTAAAGCCGGATCAAATCAGGCAGCTACCAAAGGAAGAGTTGGATCTTCCAGTTTCGGCTTTGGACTTTGACGAAGCACTTGAAAGATGCAACAAAAGCGTCTCGCAAGAAGATCTTGAAAAATATGAGAAATGGATGAATGAATTTGGTTCGTCTTGATACTGTCGCTTCCCAAGTTAATCAACGTTGAAAATGGATTTCTCAGTATTTCAAAACTGGAAGTGTCCCTATTTTTACAATTATTTTTGTTGCATTATTTTTGTCAACAAATATTAACTTTAAAAAAGTATGGAAAACAATGGTCACTGGCTTAGCTTCAACCTTGCTTTTAATTAAACAATTTGCCACGGTTTCAAAAACTTATTTATAACAAGACTTAAAAAAAGTACAGCGAATCAAAAGTATAATACTATTTTTTATTATACTGTTTTTTATATATTTTTATTAATACTAAACCGAACATCAACTTGTAATTGAAACTTTGTACTTTTTATTGTGCCTAAAATATTATTTGAAAAGACTTATTTATGTGAACAAAAACATTGAAGACTTGTAAAAATAATTGTACATGTTAATTTCATTAATAAATAATACGAAAACATTTTGAAATCAGTTGCTTTCATCTGGATTTTGGGGCGCATCCTTCGAGTCTTAAAGCTCTTGTATCGTCATCGATGTGTTTCGACTCTTTAGGTGCTTTGTATTTCGATACATGATCCACTCGAATCGTTCGTCCTAAAACCTGAAATAATTTCATATTTTTCAAAGATCCTCTAAATTAAAAACAAATTTTGAAGTTGATAGTATGATTTTACAAAATAGCAAAATGGGTATTTCACCTTTATTCCGTTAAAATTATCAACAGCCAGAATGGTGCTCCTTTGGTCCTCGTAGCACAAAAAACCATAGCCTTTTTGTTTACCAGTGATTTTATCTCGGACTAAATTTATGTTTACGACCTCTCCATACCTGAAATAAAAACGTTTTTAAATGTTATACTCATTCTATTCAAAATTATTTTCATGAACAAACTTTTTAAGATTCTGTTTTTTTCGGATTAAAATACGAAATTACAACCCTTACGGCAGCCATTTAAATTTTTCGAGGAACTTACTGCGAAAATATTGCGATGACATCTCCTTCCGTCAGGGTATATGGGAGACCGCCCAGGAATAACCAGGCGCTATCCTTGTACTGGTCATGCCACGATGATTTTCCACCCTTATCTAATTCTTGTTGATTCAATTTCGTTATATTTTTCACATTCCTGAAAATAGATCGCGTATCATTAGGGCGCAACAGGACGATTATTTTCGTTGCAGAAAATAAGACAATTGATACTTACGTTAGAGGATTCATCGTAATAATAATATAAACACTATCGCGGAGCAACAATTAATAAATAAGACGACGACCCACGTGTTTTAAAATCTATTGATTGAACGGAATTAATAAACATTTGTCCATGCGTTTGACATATGTACAAAATTTGGCAAACTGAAGAACAAGAGCGCTGCCTAGCGGGCAACGGCTGCTACTACTTCTACCGCTACGGCTAGTGGCGCGCCTTCAAATTCAAATTTTCCCTTTTTCTTAAGGACCGTCACCGCTTTCGCGAACGATATTTTCTCGAAGAAATTTTCTACGTTTCATCATATGCAAATACCCTGCAAATATCAGAGGACTCGTGCATTTGGACCAATTTTGATGGAGATTATGTCGGCATATTTACATCAAATCTGATCAAATCATTTGATTAAATCATTTGCAATAAATTTAACCAATTTCATGCAATTCCATGCAAATCTTCTATTTATTGTTGTAGTATTCATTAATTCACGTTTTTTCTTTCAACAATAATGAGCTTCAATTGAATAAAAAATACGTGAATCAACGTATACTACAACAATAAATCAAAGATTTGCATGAAATTTGCATCAAATTTGCATGCGATTTGATTTCATGCAATTGATTTTATTAAACGATATTCGATCAAATTTTATGTAAATATGCGGACACAACGTTGATCAAATTTTTTTCAAAGTGTGCACGGAAAGAAAACCCTAGCTAATATAGCACGGATACGCATCCTA
>JABFQM010003532.1:0-11527 GCA_022816865.1 Zelostemma sp. ZL-2020
ATGTCTGTTTGCTTTATCTTTCAGCACGAGGCGCTCCCAATCTTTTATAGCACCTACGAACCAAAACAAATAATCATCCGAAGAAAATATCCTCGCCCGGTTACAACCACGAGTAAACGTTAGAGCAATTTCACGCTTGAAACGTTGAAAAAAAAGCACCTTCTTCCGCCACTTTGTTATCATCGGTGTGTCGAAAGTCGGCGATGAGCGACTCGAAGAAAGCCTTGGTCGCGGGCTGCGCTTCTTTCGAAATGTCGGAAATTACTTTCAAAGCCGAATAATCTATTCGAAATTTCGCCAGGAGACTCGCCATGCTGTAAAGAAAAAAACCTCGTCAAACTGTTCCGCGAACGTGGTAAAACGCAACAAAGTTTTTACCTCCGTTGCTCGTACTCCAATTCCGAATGCTTATTGGCCAGGGCGAACACCCGGAGTTTGCTGTTGGACCAGTTCCGCCTCAAGCTGATGATGTAGGGCAATAAGAGTGTCAAACCGCCGTCGTCGTAAAGCCACCAAACGTCGATTGTGCCTTTCTTCTGCTTCCGCTGGAATTTCGTCACCGCGTTAAGTATGTCCTTCGAGATCCCCGCGTTCTGGCGATTGTCCTGGCGATCCTCCGGGTTCGGCGAGTCCACGACTTTCGCACGCCGCAGTGTCGGGCTGCCCGGCATCGAAATATCCGACAAACTGCTTGCTAAGAAACCCAAAAGTTCGATCAATCGTCCTCGACTTCGAAATCGGTAAAAATACCTTGACTGAGCTGGGAGAAACTTTGGTTTCCCCGGATCGTCAACAGTTTCTTTTGTTCCTCGGATTCTTCCATGACTGCGCCGTGGTCTAAACCCTCGCTGACTCTCAACAAAGCCACCGCGATGTGCATGTCCAGAGCTTTACTAAAAACGAAAAAAAAACACTTTCCAAAACCGTATCGAGGTTGAAAAATTCGCTTCGAATCGACGCTTACTGCATCACGTTGAAGTACATGATGAGATTGTTCCGCGGGCACGAGGCCCAATCCTGCTTGTACCCCATAAGCAAAATGTTCGGGCGAAGTTTCCCAAGGCCAGAGGTCTGCATCAGGGAAGTCGCGCCGTCCTGGAAATTCGCCCCGTCGACCAGGGCGTAAAACGCTTTCACCTTGTGTGACCCGAACCAGTGCGACACCTTCGAATGCATCGCAGCCCGCGTTTTATACGGCAGCGAGTGCTGAAAACGTGAAAAGCCAAATTACTCGATGGTTCCGAACAATTTCCAGGGGAAAATAAAGGTGCCTACTTCGACGATGTGTCCGCAAACGAGCAGGCTCTGATTTTTCGTTATGTGGTGGGCGAAATCGACGAAGCTGGACCTTGAGCTTGGGGAGCCGCTAAGGACCAGAATTTGGGGCCTGTAATTCTTCACGTGCTCCTCCACCCGGTCTAGTTGTTGCACCGACGTCAGCGCGTTCTTGTAAGTCTGCGCTTGAGTGGTCGAGCCCCAATTGACGTCTGAAAAAATTTTAATTTAATGTAAAACGGGCTTTTTCATTAACAATTTCTACGGTTGGTTTTGTTTTTACCAGGTTTTCTATAAGAAACGACGAGGTAGAGCGCCATGACGACGAAGAGCGTGATCAGAGCGGTCCACCACGAGATCAGGAACATCACGGCAACGCAGAGAATAGCACCGGCGAGGCTGAGCCACATGTTGTAGTACTGCAATTTGCCGCGATTACATTTAGTCTTGCGCGAAGCAATTTTTTAATTTGCTAAATATTAACCTTGAACGTCGGTCTCCATCCTATCGGCTTGGCCAAAGAAGCGTGGAAGGTACTGAAATTAACTAAAGTGTACGCTGCGAGGAAGAAGTTGGAGATCAGCGGAGCAATAGCGTTCAGTTCGCCTGAAAAAATGCGTTTAGGATTAACGGCCTTGGACAAATTTCGAGGGCAAGGAAATGCGGTACCGATTAAAATGAATCCAACGGCGATAACAAATGTGAGAAGGTATGCTCGAACGGGTTCTTTTCCCTTCTCGCTGCTGAACCAGTGAAGCCCGGGGTACAATTTATCTAGGCAAAGTGCTTGAAAAACTTTGGGGGCTGACACGAGCGACGCCAGAGCACTCGAAAGCGTGGCCGCGAAGCATCCAGCGTAAATAAAGGGGCCCCAAGCGGATACGAGTTCCATTACCTGGAATCAAAATGGATTCAATTTTCACAATATTCTTTTGTATTTGGAATCAAAAGACAACTACGCAACGCACGCATTTCTCGGCGTGATTTTCAAAAGCGAACGAAAAGGCAGGGCATTATACCGACGCTATTGAATGACGCGAATTGAGCTTAATTCGAGCGTAACAATGACAATGTTGAATCGAATTACACCGCGTTAACAATTTGGATGTGACATGACTCGAAGTAAAAAAAGTTGTTAATCGAAACAAATTTCAATCCAGCGTTTTGTACATTCTCGAAGCAAGGGAAAAGAGCCGCACTTGAAAACTATTTTGCATTCCGTAACGGCAGCCAGAGGTACAGTTGAAAGCGGTTCCGTAAATGCTCCAGGTTCTGTCGAAGAAGTCGCTGCTCTCGGTGGTAGTTTGGTCATCTTCCAATGCCTGCGCCAATTGTGAATTGGCAGCGGTTAAAAGATCCCCGAGTTCCCCGGTTGCATCCCGCATCACCGTCGCGCCGACGATCATCGCCATGAAAATGTACGACAGGGTCGTCAGGAAAATCGCGAGAATCGTGCCTTTCGGTATGGCCGTTTGAGGATCCTGGAAAAAGTAAAAAAAGCAGTCAGCACGAAGTACCATTTGATGAAGGAAGTTACCTTGAGATCGCCGGAAATGTTGGCCCCTGCCAAAATGCCCGTCGCCGCCGGGAAGAAAATGGCGAGGACCGAGAAAAAGTCTTGATCCACGCCCTCGCTCTTTCGATAATCCGCGTGCAAATTCTCCTTGAATAACTCCACTGGAAGTAAAAACAAAACGTTGGTAGAACCAAACTCCGAGTTCGAGTGAGAAGGTCAATTACTATTGTATCCTATGAAGCCTTTCGCTCTGTCTTGGTCGCTTTTCGGGCCGATCAAGGAGCCGACGAAGAAGTCGATTATCGCACCCAAAAGTATGATCAATAGCCCGAACTGGGCCTTGGCTTCCCACTCCATTCCCACCATAACGATAACCAGCAATGCCGCAATTGTCACCACTCCTGAAACGCAAATTTAACGTTTGTGAAAAGTCGGAAAAGTCGTTTGCAGATTCATGGATTCGGAATTTCACCGATGATTCTCATGTCTTGATGGCTGCAGTCGATAATGCAAATTCCGTTGATCCGGAGACAATCTACGACGCTCTCGCAAAAGCCCACGACGTACATGGCGCAAGCCACCGCATTTGCTAGTGAAAATATCAGGCCTATTGAGCCTCCGAATTCTGGACCCAGGGATCTCGATATCATGTAATAAGTTCCACCTAAAACAATAAATATTTTCGAAATGTTAATTTTACGGTGGATTCTTTTAGAAGAAGCGACGTTTCACCTCCTTTGATGAGACCGTTGGTACTTATGGCGGACATGGACATGGACGTTATGGTGGTCACCGCGGTCGTGGTGAGGATCAGTAAAATCGCTTGCACTGAAACAATTAATTGGCTAATTAATGAGATAGCAATAAAAACGGATGCAGAACTGCAACAGAAAATCAGACTTTATAATAATTTTCAAAAACTATACTCTATTTTCTGATTCATCGAGTCGTCTTTTTTCAAAATCAAGTACATTTGCAATTAATACAGCAATTGCGTAAATGAGTTCTTTAAACTTTACAAACTTGTACAAATTGCCGAAAAATAAAAGAAACAGTTAGAAAAACTGCGATAAATTATTCGTATTTGTCTTCAATGCAGACATTCTTTAAGTCGAACGATTAACGTTATCAAAATAAATGAAATGTCTCGATGAACGTAAAAATCGACGGATAATAATGAACAACAAATCGTGCTCGATGATCCGTACCGACTCCAGTCTGGGCGACGACCCAAGAGAGTCTCAAAAAAAGCATAACGCCCCAAATGTTGAGAAGGCATCGCATCAAAACTCCCTGTATCCATCCAAATTTAATCCCCGTTGCCAACTGCTTCTCGTGTGTCATAGGCAGCGCGTACGATCCCGAGCCCTGAAAAATCATTTCGCCATTACTTAATTGCACAACTTTTGCAATGCTAATGACGATTTTCCTTTCGCAATTCCATTACAGTAATTTACATGCGAATTAACGCTGGCTATTTCCAAGAAATCATAAAAGCCAGGTCCATTAATGATAAATCGTCGAAGAAAATGATCGAGTGGAAAATTTCGCCGACGCGCAGTTTTCCGAAATTGACGCTGCGAAGAATTGCGAGTGTCGCTTCCGGGTCGTGCGGATTTTCCATCCAGATCGAGATAATTTATGAATGAGAAGGTCACGGATTCGCGGAAGAGAGTTGAGCGATGAACCTATAATTACGAGCGATATCGTAAAATCCAAACTTATCTCAAGTACGTTTATAAATAGCAACGCCATGTGTGACTGGGCGCGAAATATCTCGCTCCGTAAAGATAACGAATGATTGGGCGAAGAGCGAAATTTCGACGCCGCGAGAAATTGATAAAGAAGAGCCGAGCTTTTCGCAAGGCCAGTAATCATCCGCGGCAAAGGTGATTCAACCGACGGAGGGAGTCGAGCGTTAAATTATAACAATTTACGTAATAATGCACATGTGCTCTTCACGCTTTGACCCTGACTCGCTCGACTTAAGTTGGACTCGTAGGGCGAGCTGATTTGAAAGCCGTTCGGGCCTCGAAATGTCATTAGTTTCGTAAGATTTGTAGAAACTCCGAATCCTTTCGAAAGAAAACAAGAAACCAAGCAAAAGTCGACGTATCGATCGCGTTGACCAGCGAAAAAGCGGTTTAATCGAGTTTATCTTCGCTTTAATATCGCGAAATCGTTTCATTCATGCGACTCAAAAGCTTCCACAAAGTGCGATAAAAATAATTGCCAACCGCGACAGCGATACGATGAACCTTATCAATGAATCATCCGATAACGTCAACGATCGCAAATTGAATTAACAATTTTCATCGGAACAATTTGCTCGACGGATTTATTTACTTGATTTCAGACGCGTGCGGCAGCGTAATGACTTTTTGTCGCCTCCGCGAGCACGGCGCCGTGATTGATAGCGAAAAGCAACGTTATTATCACACTCGGCTTGGCTGGTATATTCGAGCGTTGAAAAAACTCGGCAGCATTTGCCGCGTAAAAGACTTTAATTGGCCGGCGCTACGTGGAGGTCTCGATTTTGACCCGGGACAATTCGACGATATTGAGGCAATTGAACAAAAAAAGGAGTCGAATACAGGATACATTTCTTCGCGGCGATAAATAAAATACAATTGGCGCCTGCTTTCTTGCATCAATGTTTCCGCTTTCGCGACTGAAACAGCAAAGCTTTTACTTATAAAACGTCGCATTACAACTGTGTAATCAAAAGTCGATAATTTTTCCATTAGCCTTGCGACTCTTCGTCAATACGATTCTAGTTTGATGCGAGTTTAATGCTTATCGCGTACCCACATAATCAAGTACCAATTGTCTATTACGACACGTCCCAATACGCTCGAGTCGCGTCGCAATTAAACGACGTTTTCGCTACCCGTGCGGTTAGTGCGAGATATCAAGTAATTACGAAAATTGGCACGTAATTATACTCTCAAGTGGCCAGGTTAATTTATTTGACATGATAATTAATCGTACTCCTCGATGCCTTCGAGTTCGCCGTTTTCGCGTCGTTTTCGTCAGCGGGGCAAGGCCTTCCAGCGCATACAATTTCAAGAGGGGGAGACGGGGGCAATTTTCCGCTTGCGAAATCGCTTCGTTAATGGGCTCCGTCGATGAAATCGTTGCCGCGCGAAGAAGCTCGGCCACTCACTTTGTTGTTGAGTGTGGGATTGTGCAGCTCGTCCAAGGAGGGCCGGTGTACCGCCTGAATGCTCAAAATGTTCCTGTAATTGTCCAATCGCGGCAGTGCCTCCCTCGTCATATGCCTCATTGACTTCCTGGTCTCCTGCTCGCCGAGGAGGCTGGCTCTTCCTTCCATGCTGTCCACCCGGTTCACATGAAACCTCGTCCTTCGCAACGCGTTCAGCTCCACGTCCTCCGAGTCCATGTCTCTGCTTTTGCCGTCTTCGTAAGCCATTTTTGTGGAATCGTCACGTCGCCGTTAAACGCATCGGCTGAAACGGAACAAAAATTACGTCAATGATTCGCTTTCGACAGGAAACGATGAAAAAGGAAGAAGATACTTTTTTCTCAGTCGGATGATCTTCGTGCACCTTGGAACAATTAGTTAATAACGCTCGCGTGGGTCGCCAATTATTCTTGATTGCGACGGGCATCGTTGCTCATTCTTAATTTTCGTATGATAATGACACTATAACGGTCTGTTGTTTTTAACAAATGCAAACATCGAATGCAATTTAAAAAGAACATTCGGTGGTCGCAAAATTATCGATCCGGTATGGAACCCCGAAGACAATGCCGAAAGAGGACGTGCCCGATCCTATCACGAGTATTTTTTTTTTCTCTTCCCGAAATACCGCTAGGCCCATTCAAGCGTGCCCTGTTCTTTATTGTACCGTTACCCTCGCATACTTCAAGGTTGAAAAAAGCGAACCGACAAAGATTTCAACGAGCGAATCGCGTAACAAAGGACGGTATTTTTTTCACGGTACACGAAAAATTGCGAACCCGATAATCCTCGGAGCAGCTGGCGAAGGACGAAAATGGCAATTTCACGTACCGTATCCTACCGCCGCAGCAGTCACTTCGCGGGATTAAAGCGGAATCGAAATAAGAAGCGAGCGAATCCGGTTATCTCGTGAAACAAAACGCGCTGCTTTTAATACCGATGCGCTAAATATAAACGAGAAAAAAAAAATGTTGAACAGACACTTTCGGAGCCGGGAGAACTGGCGTCGAGAGCCGCTCGCAAAGAACTCCCCGTGGCACGTGCGAGCTTTCTGAAAGACTGAATTCCACTGTCGAGGATTACACAATCCCCTCAGGCGAGTGTTTATCCATGTATGCGTTCATGTATATGCAAGGCATGTAAGTACGCCGACAAAGACGCATATGCACATGGATGACGCGAACGCGAGTGTGCTGGTTCAGCGATACGAGGCTCCACGACCCTGGTCGACACGTGCCTCCGGCCTTTCGGGTATAACGCGCTTCGGGGTAGATAAAACTCAAACGGCATCTCTGAAACAGTAGAAAAAATTAGTTTGTTTTCCAAGAAAAGATTTTATGGGATGTTAATGCTGGATTTTACGTGATGAGGAAAAAGCGTTGTGCGCTGGCGCCGACCGGCTTTGAAGCCGGCCGGCACAGGGCCGTATTGACGTCAGGATATGACCGTTTCCCACGTGGCTTTTAGGGGAAAACCGGTTTCTCTGGTTGCTTCGATGAATCCTTTTTTTTTATTGCTTTTCAAGGAGCTGGGATGAGGCGAATGAAGGACTTCCATAATTTTTGAATTTATGAATGCTTGCGAAGGACGAAGGTCGATTGGGATGCGATGTTCATCTCGATGGCGATGGAACGTTTTCAGCATCTGAAAAATGTTTGCATGGGCAGCGTTTTAAGCGATTGCAATAAGGAGAAAGAGGTTTGTTAGACAGCTGGAATAAATTTCAATGAATTAGCTGATTCAGTTATTCTCGCGACTCGTCTCTTCGTAGAAAGCCTTAACATTAATTGAGACTCGAAAAATGTGTCTCGCCGAGGAATTACCGAGATGACGCTTGATTGCGTGGAATTCGATACATATTTGCAATCCTTCGTCGTGAGAAAAAAGGTTTTTGTTCTGAAAAAAATTGTTTATTATACAGTAAATTAATTACAGATTTTTTTAAATGTTTGTTGTTTTTGTTTTCGTTTTCGGAAAATGCACATTTACGCTAAAAACAAAGATGAAAATAATTCTGAGTGTACAATGTTTCTGCGTAATTTCCCTTATCAATTCGGCGTGACAAAATTATTATTCTGTGTTTCTTATCTTTGTTCAATTGGTGAGAACATTATATGAAAAGCAACCAAGTAACTTGTATATAAAAACAGACGGAAACGTAAACAGTGGAATGGCCCAGTTTTCTAGGCCTTGATATGAGGGAGTGTCTATTTGTATTATCTGTCAATAGCACTTTAAATTAATTGGCAACTAAACGATGCATTAATTCCAATATTCACTCGTTTTTTCTGCCTGAACATTTACTTTCAATATCAGTGTTTGTCCAACAATAACAATGTTCATTTATCAATTTATCTATTTATTGACATTTTTTCGATTCAATTAATATCGTAATGTTATTTTCAAATCGTATCGTTTAAGAGACTAGTTTAACATTCTTTCAACCACTCGAATTATTTTCAAAAAATACAACAAGAAGTCGATCATATTTTGAACATGAAAGTTAATTATTTCTATGACAACGCTAAGTATTTGAAGAAAGTTTATAAAACCTAATTGTTAAATCCACTGAAAACAAGCTCGATTGCAGCCTGCACGTCGCCGTTGGTGAATTGCAAAGCCTGAATGTTAACCGCGTCGTCCTGTAGTCCCATTTCGTGCATGAGGGCGAGTTGCCGTTGCATATCCGTGAGCTGGGGTACCAGTGGCGAGGCAGCGGGAGCTCCAGAAGGAGCTTGAGTCGTAGCAAAAGCTTGTTGCATCGCTTGGGAAAACATTTCCGAAGTGATGAGTCCGGAATTGGAACCCGTTCTGGAACTGGACGACGAGGAACTGGAAGCCGGCATCGCACGTGTCGCGGCTCGAGACAAAGCCATGGCCAATTGAGCAGCGGTAATACCCGAAGAATTGGACTGCTGCGCCAACTCCGACTCTGACTGCGAAGAATCTGCTGCCATGTCTTCCCCGTCGCTCAAGGCGTCCAAGCTGAAAGGAAAACCGTCAGAAATGTTCATCGATGACGAAGCCGAAGTGCTCGCTGCATTGTTGTGCGCTTCCTCGTGAACCGCCGAAGCCGTGTGCTGAGCCACCGTTATCAAAACTGGATGCTGCTCTGCAATCCTAGATTAAGATCATCGTCATTTAAATGTTTGTTCTAATGAAATTCGAATCGTTGGACATTACCGTTTAATCGTGTTCACGTCGCTGAAATGCGACATTAAAATCGGGTCTTGAAGCATAGCAATCGCAACTGGATCGTCGCTCAGTGTCGGCGAGGAAGCTATGATGTTTTCGATGACGTCTGCTCTTTTGCTGAGACGCTGAAAAAAAAGTATCGATTCAGTACAAGTTTAATTTGGGCGTTGGAGTTTTAGGAATTGAGGTCACACATAGAATGCGTTTCGAAGAGCCGGATTCTCGCTGAACGTCTGGAAAACTGATGCCAGTCTTTGTATGGTCGCTTCGGAAACTGGCTTTTTTTCAGGTGGGGCTTCCGGCTCTTTTTTCACCAGGACGTGGACCATGACTCCGGATTTTAAGCCGCTGAATTCTAGCGTCGCGTCGTCTTCCAATAAACAACCGCAATATACAAGCTCTGAGGAGAAAAAATGTTTTTTAATGGATTGAAAAAAGCAAAAATTGTGTTTGTTGTTATTATTATCAATTATTACAAACAATTTGCTTTTATGAAAAATGTTTTGCGATGTTGAGTTTTGAAAAATTTTTACGAGAACATTTTTTTTTGTCGCTCACCAAATTTGTTTTTTGGGAGATTTATCCTTTTCGCAGTCTCGTTTTTTAATTCATCGACTTTGCTCTGCAAATTCACATTGTCCAACGTGAAAGTCGTTAAATTTGCCGAGGATTCGGAGCGAAATCCCAACGTTAATTCTGCAGCCATTTTCGACTGTTTACAAACTCAATCCGAAAGTTTGGACTCGAAAAATGTTCTTATTCGATCGTTCCTGTCATTCTGCTTTGTTTTGCATTTGTCTCACGTTGTTTGAATAATGAATCAGCTGTTTTCAAAACTGCGAGCGCGTTCTCAGAGTTCGAGTTTACACCGCTTACACGAAGTCTCGCGCCGGTTTAAGAGAATTTCATAAACATAACCTATAAACAAACCCTCGTGACCGAAATTACTGTTATGATCCAATTTTCGATTTCCAAAAAATGACTTTTCAAAAAGGAGACCAAAGTTTCCAATGCCGGTAAATCTCATTACATTGGAAATTAAAAATCCATGCATTTCTCGGAAGGTAAATATTTTTATTTTGCAGCGTCAGTTCCGTATTAAACAGGGACACCAAAAATTACGGAAAACAGCACATGTTCGATGATCTAGACGAGACCTGCTGGAATTCAGATCAAGTGAAGAACGGGCTAATTATTTATTCATATTTTAAACTCCAAAAATTAACAAATGCATTTTATTTCGCAGGGAATTCCGCAATGGATTTTATTACATTTCGAAGATGAAATTACATTGCAATCGATGGATATTCAATTCCAAGGCGGATTCGTAGGAACGGGATTTCATTTAGAAGCAGGACCCGACTCGAAAAATATGGAAACTGTCCAAGAATTTCATCCTGAAGACGTGAACTCAATACAGCGCTTTGATCTCGACAAAACCAAGACTTCTAAATATTTTAAACTCGTTTTTAACAGTAGCACAGACTTCTTTGGAAGGATTATTATTTATAAATTATTACTTAACAGCTGACAATGTTTCCATTGTTTTCTTATTCATAATACATTTTATCAACGTTCTCAATTTTTATAAACAATAAAAGGTTTTTTCAATTCTGATCTTCGCTCAGTAAAACAGAAAATCCTCCGAAAAAGAAAAATGAGGGAAACCTCTTTGAAATGTTACAAAAAATAATTTTGATAAAATCATAATTCGGAGACATCGGTAAAGTAGTTTCCAATCGTTATCTCTTCGATCGTAAAAATATCAATTCTCAAAATTTAAACAAACAAAATCTTAAACCATCAACCCGCTCTCAAATGTAGAAACATTTCCACGTAAAAATGATTTCAATTTCTTAATCGAAATAAAATAAAACGATCGTAAAAAAAAGAAAACTCAGAAAATGCCAGCGGAAACCACCGTAAAGCATCGTGTAAACACGCACATCATCGAATCGCTCCTGCGATCGCGACTGATCGTATTTAACATCAAGTGCCAATTGTACTCTCGTGAACATTTTTTTTCGTTCTTCAAGTACGCGGAACAGTGTACGGGAAAATAAAAGAACGAGAAAATAAGCGGGGGTGCGATTCGTGTAAACCGAGTGCGTCGGGAAAAGGGAAGACGTCGCTCTCGTTGGCAAATTAAAGCGTCGTTAACAACCGAGTTACAAGGGCCAGCGGCCAAGTGATGCGTGCATATGTCTAGGCTCGGAAGACATCAGCTTCTGGCGACAGCACAGGTGAAGAGGTCGGCCACGGAGCACGCTAAGCCAGTGGCTAAACGGGCCAAGCATTCACCCGTCGCGGATCCCGAGGAAATCGAAAACATGACG
>JABFQM010003533.1:0-11527 GCA_022816865.1 Zelostemma sp. ZL-2020
CGTACACCAAAGTCGTATGCGCGTACACGCGTATCGCGATTCTCGGACCCTCGTCGATCGTCAAACGCAAAACTCGCGCGTTTCGAATAAAATTGCTCGCTCGTGATTCGGGACCATTAGCGAGAAACGAAATAAACGCAAGCGGCGCCATGATTGAATGTGCGTTACATTTGCCGATTTCGAGGCCGATGCGGCTTATCTCTCGCTTCTCGCATTCTTTTTTTTTTCGCTTTTTTAAAAACATTTTTTTTAAATACATGTAAATTAGTACATCAGGTACCTTTGACGCTGAGAAAACTAGTAAATTTGTTTCTAAACGGTAGCGAGCTACGAGCCTAAATAACGGGTAAATCGATTTGACTGACGCGTGTGCGCGGGCGAGACTCGGTGTCTTGCGTTTCAGCGTCGTTTTTTTTTGCATTGATCCCTTCTCTCCCCGCGAGTTTCTCCCATTTGTAGGAAGGCGTACATTAATACCGGCCAATACTTGTGCCATCGCTACGACGAGTTGACTTTTTAAAATGGGATAATCATTGCTCGATTCATTTCGCATCATTCTTTTTTTGTCGTTTTTCATTTTCTTAAATTGTATTTCCTCGTGACGCTCCTTACGTTCGATGATGATATTCATTTAAACTCTACAATTAATAAATGGTACAGAGACACACTGGACATTGGCACGACAGGTGGCGTTTAGATTTAATATAGAATAAAATTTACGTTATTGCGATAACATTTGGTATCGTTGCGTCGTTGCCCGTCCGGATTCTTTTTTTTTTCTTTTCATTTTCATTACGCTTTATCCATTTAATTTAATAATTCGCACTCGCCATCGTGACACTTTACGCCGCGCGATCGCGGCCGGCGGGCAGCGACGTCAATGCTTGTTTAAGGTTTCTTTCTTTTGATTAGATTGATACAGTCTAAGTTTGATACTCGCTGCAGTCTTCAACTGTCTAGCAAAAAATGGAACACTCGATTGGACGATCCGAGACCTTTGGCCTTGAACTTACGCGGAGAACGAGCTCGCAGCCGTGTCTAGTCGATTCGCTCGCGATACAATTAATTCTCGACATACTTTACACACTCGCAGTCTTCGTTCAAATCATCTGTACAACAAACAAACACGCTATCGCGTCTCGACCGTAACGGCTGAACGCACGCGCTCTCTATCTCCGCCGCAACGGATCGCGCTACTTTTTCTTCCTTTCGTTTTTCTTCCTTCAATCCTCGACTCGTAAGATGTACGGTACTACTTAAGGGATTCTCGGATCGGATCATAAGTAAATTGTCATGTGTCTATAATCTAGGTACCTCGTCGCTCGTACCGACATTTTGGCTCGTTTGCATTCATTTGTGACTGTGCTTTGTTCTCGCGGTTCGCATCGGGCTCGGGTACAATTGTTGCAAGTATCGGTGTCGTATTAACAATCGCGTATCGCGTAATTGACTTTTGACAAAGATTTATGTATTAAACAATCCTCGTCGTGTCTTCTTGGTGAGTATTTCGCGAGCTCTTTACATTGACTCACCTCCCAGAAGATCTCCGGGTAGATAAGAGTTGAGGGAGCTCGGAGTCGCTCGTTGCTGGTCGCTACTATCGAGCCCAGTATTACTCCAGAGGGAATTGCTCGCGGGTGGAGCACCCCAAAGTTGTCCGGAACTGCCGCCCCAGGTATCTGGTGGCGGTCCAGTCTTATTTGCCGGGCGTAATCCCCAGCCTGTGCCACCGGTACCGCTCGCCGGCGGTTGACTGCCGCCACCTCCGTGGCTTAGTTGCTGCAGCATTGTGTGGACCTCGGCTTCGGCCGGCGATTCCGCGAAGATTGTCGTGTTAACCAGGACACAGTTGTTGAGTGCGCCTTGGGCCTGTTTGGAAATGCACAAATTTTCATTAGAAACATATTCTATATAAAATACATCATAAAAATAGCTTGATGTTAACCTTGATAGCTTCGTCCCGGGACGAGTATTTAATAAGAGCGATTCCATGATTCAGGTACAGACGAAAATCTTGAACTGGTCCATGTTGCATACAGAGAGTCTTGAGGGTGGAGCCATCGATTTGCGGGGTGAGATTTTTTAAGAGAAGCCAAGTGGAAACCCAGCCGGAATTGCTGGCAGCGCCGCCGGATTGCAGTCCCCAGGAAGTGGAAGTGCGGCCAACGCTGCTGAGACCGGCCCACCCGTTGCTCGCGTTGACGACGCCTCCTTTATTGCCAAGGCCTGGTGGCGGTCCTCGGGCCTTGCTCATCGGGGCGCCCCATAATTCGGACGTTACTGCCGTTGGTGGAGGCGCGGAATCGCACCAAGTGTTCTTCGAGCTAAAGAAAAAAAAGAATTACGTTTTTCATGACTTTCCCGTCGATTAAAAAACGAATGTGAAGTTAACATTTTTTTATATTGCAAGTATTAAATTTGTGTTCTTTTTCGCAAGTGTTATTTATATGGGTTAAACATTCGGTGAGAAATTTTGCATTTTTAGTTGAAAAATCGACACTTGTGCAGAACATTTTGAATTGTTTAACCCATTGTTTTTGGATAAAGAGCGGGGACGCGTGATAATTAAGAATCACTCATCCCCGTTTGAAAAATGAAAAACAAGAAACTGAAAACAAACTGAGCGCCAATGGTTTTTTCGACTACTTGAGAAAAATTCTTAAAAATAGACAAGAAAATTAAATTAAATTTATTACTTACATTTTTAACAACGGATCAGAGATTTTACATTATGTAACGGTTTGAAAATTGAAAAGAAATGTGTTATACAATTTGCCCTTTTTCCCTTTTGTTATTGAGGGAATGAATGGAATAACGGCGTCACTCGAAAAATTCAACAAATCTGCCACATTTCTTTTCCAGGATATTTTCTCAATTTACGCCCGAACATCGGACAAGAAAAATTTTGATAATTCACATTCTCATTTTTCGCTCAAAATTCTTCCCTTGTTCCATCCGTACCCTCAAAATAAGAGGTTGGAGCAGGTTTAATCATCAATTACATACATTTACCAACAAACTCAACATCGACATTTTACTTGGTAAAATTACAAAAAGCCCACAAAATTCTTTCCAAGCTCCAACCTGAACACCAAGAAAGCCTCAGCCAAAAAGTGTCGTTACCTAGTGAAAGCGCTGGGCGTTGTCGCGGGTGGATTGAAGCTCCACGTGGAATTGCTGAGGCTTGGTATAGACGTGTCCGTGTTGATGGGCTGCGGCGGCGGTGAAGTTTTGCTACTGGCCGAGAAAATCGTGTCGGAATCCTTGATAGTGGCCAAGGAAAGTGGCGAGCGCACCACGGATCCGGGAGTGATACTTGGATCGTCCTCGATGCTCTTCATCTGCGAACCCCAACATTACATGAAATACCCTGTGTGTCAAAAATATTCTTACGTACTAAAGTTTGTTCCCTCGAATGTCCCAACTTGTCCCTCGAAACAAATGACGCTACTGGGAGTTGATTACCTTCCAGGGCTTTCCGGGTTCGAACTCGGGAACGAGATCAGTAAAGGCGGCACCGCCCGGTTGCCAATCCTTTCCATCGGTGGAATCGCTGTTTCCGGCGTCGGGCCAGCCGCTCTCGCCCAATCTGGAAGACCAGGTCCCGTCCGCTTGACCCAGCAATGGATTCATATTTGGACTGGTATGCGACTGCGTCAAACTACCAGGAGTAGTCGGCGGTTTGCTCGTAGTACCCGGGGCTCGTGAAAATTCGTTGGTCACCGCGTCTCCGTCCTTGTCCAGCGAAGGTAGCTTCCACTGGTTCAACCTCGACTGCTGTTGGCTCTAAAAAAAATGCATAACCAAACATTATAATATTCCATTACTTTCGTAAAATTTAAAAAAAGTATCGCTCACGACTTGTGGTTCCTTGTTCATAGCGAGGTCGCTGAAGGTGTTTTGCAAAGCGGACATTGGATCGTGCACGGGAGTCTTGTAATATTCAGACTGCTGCGACGGTGCCGGATGCTGTTGCTGTTGTTGTTTCATGTAAGTCGCTTGTTGCACGGCGATCTGATTCTGAAGATTCGCGATTTGCTGCTTGGTTTTGGTGATCTGAACGCTGATCTGGAGCACCGTTTGGCTGTTGCCTTTCAGGGAACTCTGAACCGAGTGCTGTTGATGAAGCTGCTGCAAAACCTTGATCTGTTGGAGCAGTTGATTAAGCAGGATCAGGGTCTGCGGAGCCAAAGGCTGGTTCAAAATCTGGTGATTCAAGTATCCCTCCTGCACGGCCAGTTGAATCTGCTGCACTAGCATACGCAGCTGCTGAGTGCTCGGCTGATTTTGCGGGGTTCGCGACGCCTGAAAAACGAGCTTCGAGTTATTTCGGGAAATACGAGTCAGATTGCGAATGTTGCAATTGAAATGAACTGTTTGAGAATCAATAAAAGAGTATTTACGTTTCATCCGTGCGACGATACGAAAAATGAAAAAAAAAGAGAATCAAAAGTTTATAATCTTGTTGCGAAAGACGCAAATGAAAATAAAACAAAGCTTCAGACAAACGTGGCATTTTCCTTTAAAGCGTAAAAAAACAATGGAAACGTTTACTTACGAAACGCGCTGTAATCGTCAGTCAAGTCTTTAGCATGCAAAACCAAAAAAATTGCATAGCAAGCGAAGAAGCATGCCACTTAGCTCGAAACAGAGACTTTTAAACGCTCACGTAAAAAACGACAATTACGAAAGTCAAAGCCAAAAAAACCGTCTTTTTCTCCTCAATCCAAAACAAAGCTAAGCTACTTTTTCATGCAGTTCGGGACTCGTACGTGCACACACTCGTAACCTCGATTTACAAAACACTCAAGCTGTTTTGAATTTACAATTCGCGCGCACCAATGCGCGCGATACGCTCGAACGCAACTTCCTTGAATTTTTCACGACAATAAAAATGTCTAACTTTGCACATCAACGCCTTGTTTCCGCGTCGATCCAATTCCTCGATTACGTAAGCGTGTGCCGAAATTACAAACAGCGAAAGAAACAAAATAAACATAATATTACAACAGCTTTCAATTATCCTACGTCTCTGTTTTCAAAAGAAGAATAAAAAAGTGCTTGCGACAAAAAAAGGAAGCAAAGTAAAACTCGAGATGTAACGCTTTAATTTTCTTTTTCAGAAATGCTTTTTTTGCTCAAGTGTATATTTGGACATCAGGTAGTTCACCTGGTTGAAAGGAGGCTGCGGAGCATTCGTATTGGGCTGCTGTTGCTGTAGTTGAACAGCGGCTTGTTGCTGCTGCTGTTGCTGGAGCTTCAGGAGGCTGGCGTTGGCTACCGAACCACTTACACCGCCGCCTGCGGACGCCCCGCTGGGCATTCCGGCCCCCTGCATTACATACAAACACCCTGAACCCCGCTCCCATTTCCAACCTCTTCCCCACGGCTACCCCACTAATCTCGTCAAACAGAACATCGCTCTGCGCCGCTCGTTTCACAAATATTTACTCGATTTTTACGCAACAGCCTGCTCAAGTTTGTTACTTTGCCGAAAACCATGGAGACAAAGAAGAAACGAAAAGAAAAGAGAAGAGCCATATTCCGTTATCGGACTTGCATTTCTATACCTCGCGAAACCTCCACCAGGTACATTCAAGCACCGCTTATCTCAAACATTCGACTGAATTGTTAAGGCCCATTAGAAACTTGAACTCGCACAACCCTCGAAAATTATATCTAGTGTCACTCGCAAACCGTTTTCAAACCACATTCCGTGTTTTTTGCCAGCTTTGCGACTACGTCGTTCATTGCAAAATGAATAACACGACAGTAAGGATTAAAAGTGTTCGTGATCGTGAAGAGCTGTGCAAAATCCACGTGGGTGAGTTTGGATAGAAATGCAGCACAAAACCAGGAAGAGAACACCGGGATGACTCACCGGTGGGAAGGACATCTGTTGGGCAACGTGATTGAATCGCGGATAAGCCTGTGCGGAGGTGGCCTGGTTCGAGGGGTCGTAACCCGAGTGGGCCTCGTGACGGCGCCATTGGTCCAGCGGTCGCACCTGGCTCAGAAGCTCCTGAGCCTCGTCTCTATTCATTTCCCGGTTTCTCAGCGCAACTTCGACATCCTCCTTCTACAAATTTATACAATTATACATCAGCATTTTCTCATTTACAAAAGGAAAAGACAAAACTCGGTAAGGAACTCTAAGGACCTTGTAGCCAAGATCGCAGAGATAACGGAATTCTCGACTGTTCCAGATGACTTCCTTGGTGAGAGCTGGTTTGTTGGGATGCGCCCAGCTCGGGGCAGAATCCATGTCAGAATCGGTCCAGCTGCCGCTCGGTCCCAACGGCTTCGGTTTATGCGCCGCGGGTCCTCCCCAGTTTGTAGGGTTCAACTGTTGCTCGTTCCATGATCCCGGAGTCTTTGGTTCGTCCCAGCCACTGGTCTCGTGCGGCCCATCGGCCCAAGAACCATTGCGTGTATTAGGGCCGCTTGGATGGGCCCACATCGGACCCGCGACATCTGGTTTCATACTGGGTTGTCCAGGCATTCGGTTCTGTGGCATTCCCGGCGGGCAGTTCATACCTATGAATAAAAGCATAATAAAATCAGCTCCGTTTCATTCCAAATGACCAAAGTAAATAACAGTTTCGTCGAAGCTTTGAAAAAAAAACGTGTAAAAAATAAAAAACAGAAATGTATTCAGGACCATCGACAAAATTACAAACCTCCCCGACCTAGATTAGGAGCAGGAAGATCCTTCCAGTGGGAGACTTTGTTCCCGGAAATGGTGCGCTGATTGGCACCGGGGTTTCCCCACAAGCTGGTTCCGTCATCGTAATTTTGTACGTTGCGCCTTACTGGCGGTGGTGATGGTTCCTCCCAGCCAGAAGGTTTTGGTGGCATCATTTCCTTTGGTGGCGGAGCTGCCCACTGATTCATGCTCGAGGGATTGATCATTTTGGCAGGCGGACCGGAAGGATGCTGGTGGCTCATCTGGTGATGAGGCGGTCCCGCTGGTTGGGCCCACATCGCGTCGGCGCTAGCGCCGTTCAACCGGCCGGATATTCCTCGCGGGTCGCCCCGCATTTCGCCCATTCTGGGTGCCATCGGATCGCGCACCATGGGATCCATAACGCGCATATGATCACGCGGGTCCAGAGACATTCGATGATCGCGAGGATCGCGCATCTCCCTCGGGTCGACGGAGCGAATGTCTCGCGGGTCACGCGGGTCGATTCGATGATCGCTCCAGCCCCCTGATCCTGCAATTTCGTGGCAAACATATTATTCTTAAGTTTCTTTTGCTCCGTTAACTTTCTATAAAAAATAAGCCACATGAATACCAGAGATGACATCATTTTCTACACTTGATACACAGACTTTCATGTCAAATAATAAACTCCAACATTAAAAAACAACGTTAATCTCCAGCGTTCGCGTAGCAAACTTCCTGGCAACGTACCAGACTGGCTGCCACTGGCACCAGGCCATTGAGCGGTGTTCGGTTGACTCGGAGTTGGTGTGCCAGTCCACATATTGGACGAGTCCGCAGCTTCGTCGTCTTCTCCCCAGGTACCACCAATATTCGTCGAAGGCGTGTGTCCCCAAGGTGTCTTAGCCTGTTGCTGCGGCGGCGGTTGACCTCCGTTACGTAGATTCGCCTCCCACAGATCCGTTCCATTATTTACCGGTGGTTTCCACATGGGCACGCCATCTTTGGTCATAATGGGTTCAGGAGATGAAGGCACGTCCCAGTTCGAATCCTGATTCACTTGCTGCGAAAAGAAAAGCACGAATGAGTACTTGCAAAAGAGAAATGATGGGAGATATGAACTATAAACTTACACATCCCCATCCATCCTGACTAAAAAGCGCCTCCCTCATGGTATTGAGTTGCTCGAGTTGTTGCTTGGTAGATGGATTAGCAGGGGGCGAACTGTTAACGGTGCTGACGGTGCCCTGGGCGGGATTAGCAATCTGGTTGTTGTTCGCGTTTGTTCCAGGCGATGCTTGTTGCGGCGGCACGTTGGTGTTATTATTGTTGTTGGTATTAGGTGCAGGCGGGTTAGGTACCGGTCCGACAGGATTGTTTGATTTTCCCTGAGACCATTGGCCAGTATTCTGATTGCCTTGCGTTGCATTGTTTGATTGTGGCGTCGGCGGACCAGTTTGTGCATTGGGTGGTTGATTTGGATTAGTAACTTTGTTAACATTGCCTGAAAGTCAAGAAAAGAAATGTAGATTAAACCAGCCGAAACAAAACAAAACAAGAAACATCAAGAAAAACATACCTGGATTGTTTGGTCCAACTGGCGGACCCTGGTTTTGATTTTGATTAGGATTCGCGGCGACCGAGCGATTGACGTTGTTGCCAGCCCAATTGCTGGGCGGTCCGGTATTGGCCGATTGATTCCCTGGTGGCGGTCCCCAGCCTTGAGCGTTGGCGTTGTTGTTATTGGGCGTGGTGGCCTGAGCAGCGCCCCAGTTTCCCGTGCCGCTGCTATTAAGCGAACTCTCTCCACCTCCCGCCAGTCCCAGGATGGTCGGAATGCCCCATCGTCGTTTATAATCGATAATTGGATCGGAAATGTCACGGCAAAAGGTACGAGCCGGGCCGAGTGAGTCAGTGAAAAGCGTATTCAAGGCAACCTTTAATCGTTGGCGTTCCAGAGCACAGTTTGCCGCGTCGTTTCTGTATGCCTCCTGGTACTCAAGTATAAGAGCTCGAGCTCGCGCAATCGAGTTGGTCCATGTACTTGCGGCATCGCTAATAAGTCGTTGATCATTGGTCAAAGTTAAGGAGGCGTCGACGACGTCGTTGATAATCATCATCGTCGCGGGATAATCCTTGTCACGCGCGTTGTCGTCATGATTCGTCGTCAAACTATTCTCAATTGGAGAAAAAGCAGGTACAGCATTTGTTTGAGATGCGACGGTAGGTGATTGGCATTTAAGCGTCATCGTAGGCTCGCAGGTAGTCGGTGTAGGAATGTAAACGGCTGAGCGAATGGTCTCATCGATGCGATCGGATTCGTCAAGCCGAGTGGTACGAGCCACATCAGACTTATCGCTAGACTTATCGCTTAGCGTAGACTTAGATACAGACTTAATCGTAGAGTTAGATTCATAACCGAGCGCAGTAGACACTTGATACTTGTTCTTAAAGCTAGCGTTTAGAGGCTTGTTAGACTTATCGTTATCCTGAAATGAAAGAGCACCAACAGTAAATATTGTTGCTTCGGTACAGCTAATACCATCATTTTGAGACCCTAATGTCCTAACATCAGTAGTCGTTATAGAACTAGTCTTGTAGCACACAGCGACGTTAACATTGTCCCCGATAATAATAACATCTGGATTATTGTTTCTAATATCAGCCCTTTTGGCGGCGTCGCTCGCGCAGCGATACGCGGCTTCGGCGTCGGCGGCAGCGGCCGCTTCGACTACTGCGACGCGCTCCTTACAATTGCGCCGCTCAGAATCTATCGATAATGGAACACATATGCGTTGCACCAGCTCAGTCACGGTGACGTGTCCTAGTGGAGAGTTACGAATAATAAATCGTTCCTGGACTACTCGTTCGCGAAAGTTGCGCATTAGGAAAGATAGCAGCAGAGTGTCATCTGTGATTAGTTCGTTTTTGGAAACGATAAGCGTAATGGAAGAACTGACGTTTTTCGCCGCGTTAACATAGTGAGCATAGGCAGGGAACAATTCCATTTCGAGAGCGCTCGATATCGGGCTAATAGCTCGGTTGCCTTCGTTGTCCGATATAATGATGTTGCCCACGACAAAGCGTTGCTTCTCATCCTCGTCGTCGTTCTCGTCGTAAAAGCCCGCTACCGGCTTCTTGCATCTTTTCGTACGATCCTCGAAAGTATTAGTCTCTTTGTCATCATCAACTAAAAGCGAAAGACTGGCAACGCGATTGCCATCGAGAAGAAGATAGTAGTCACCATAACTGCTTGAGCTGAGCAATATCACAGACTTGGAGTTATAACTACTCTTTATCTTATTAATTATCAAACTAAGTTTAGCCTTAACGTTATTGTTGTCGCCTTGACGAAGGCGGGACCCCGATGAGGAGTAATTGTCGACAGAGGTAGCGAGATGCGGCAGCTGCTGGGGGCGATCAGACTTGGGTATCCTAACTAGGCTAGGTACCCCAGCTTGGCGACACGCATCACCTCCCGTTACTTTTAGATATAGATTACTTATTTTTAGTACCCTAACGTTTATGTCGCTAAAGCTATCCTTATTATCACTTAACGGCTTAGACGTAGACTTAGACGTATCGGCGGAGCTGCTCAGCTGACCAAACATGCCCGGTGTTGTTTTTCTTGTTGCTGTTTTTTCGGTTGCTGCGGCTGCTGCTGCGGCTGCTGCTGTTGTATTTTGCTTTCTGCACTTGTGATGATTATGTTCTGCATTGTTGTGATTATTATTCTTTACTTTATTATTATCATAGGTTAGAAGGTGATTTGTTGTGTTCTTTACTGTTGCTGGCGCCACTGACTGGTGGGCCTCACATACACCGGCTGAGCGTAGCTCACCTAAAACACAAAATTACATTCATTAATCTCTTATTCATTACATTTTTCTTCATCTTCTTCCTTTAACAAAAACATTACTAGAAATCATTACAGAAACTGATCTCTGAATCCCACTTTTTCAGTTTTGTCCAACACACATTTTACTCTATTATTTCTATAAATTTAGAGAGTATTTTACCAGAATGGTGTGACAGGACGGTTAAGAAGTCATTGGCGGCGGTAGCTTCGGGGTGGCTGGTAGGTGCTGCCATCATGCTGCTGTTTATGAATTCGATATCACAGTACCTAGCGTGCTCTGGTCCATTCCCCCCCCCCACCCCGCTCAGACTGCTTCCCTCTAATACTACTACATCTCCCTGAAAAAATCAAAATTCCATTAAAATCTCGTTCCATCCCCCATCCAACAATCCTCCTTTACCTTGGAATTTTGTACGAAGGCATTTGTTTCGGTAGAAATCTCATGTGAACTAGAATTGTGTGGAAACATTGGGCTCAGTTCTTCTTTGGCAGGCAATGCGTAGAAACCAAGATCTGTTGACGAGACAAAAACACACGTTAATCATCGCTAATTGCGCTAATTTCATTAAAGCTACCAATTAACGCTTCCTAAGTAATTTCGAGTCCCATTTCAGACTTTGCGTAAAAAAGAAAGTTTCAAGCTTTTAGACGCGCGCGAAATCAATATTTGCAGTTACCTCGTAAACTATCACTATCAGTGCACTCCTAGCTCCATGCCAGTGGAGATCTGCAAATGAAAAATCCCATTACCAACCGCGTGCATCGAACGTCGTTTCTCGAGTAAATCCCTTGCTCTAAAAAAAGGACTAACAAACATTTCGCGACGATTTCCAATCCCCACCACAACACACACAACCATGCTGTAGATGTGGCACTGCCTCCATGACCATCAACTACAACAATTCCACTCACACCATAACCACACTCCTAACTACCTAACTGCACTCCCACAACATCACTAGTCACACCCCTCTCTCGTCCCTCTACTTCTTGCCCGACTC
>JABFQM010003534.1:0-11524 GCA_022816865.1 Zelostemma sp. ZL-2020
TTTTTTCATGAAGAAGAAGATATTGTTGAATAAATTATACTCACATATTAAATGTAATTAATTATGTTGCATTATAAATATTTTTTTCAATTCGCCCTTGCATTAAAGTATCGATCCACCTTAAATATTGTTCGGCGGCTTTTGCTAAAGTGTCGATAATCGGCTTGCGAAAGAGCAAAGCATTTGTATTGTGCATTTTTGCAGTAATACGAGTAAGGTAAAACCGATGAAAAATGAGTCGTGGATAACGTTTTCATGGCTGTTTTACATGGATAAAGCGGGACAAGTTTATCCCGAAGTGGAAGGTATTTTTGTGAGATTACGTGAAGAAGGCTCGGAGAATTTCTGAACTGCTGAATACCCGAAGGTTTTAGAAAACTTTTTATGCCGATTACGAAAACATGAAAATGTCAGTTATGCGAAATGTTGCTCGTAGAAAGTTGTCTCTTCCAGCTTCTTCAAATCACGAAATAGGAGTTGAATTGGGTTGAATGAGGCATGTTTTTTCACCGAAACGACTTTCTCTTTTTTACTCTTATTTCAATTTCATAATTTTATGGGATTCCTGAAATTTTTCTGAAAATGTCATTCATTGGGAAATCGATTGGGATTTACCTTCGTTCGAGTTTATAAATATTTATATAAAAACGAGAAAACGTGATTCGAGATCTAAAAATAAAACCGCCGGGAAAGGAATCCTCGAGTCTTTAATGACGTCACTTGAATCATTCGAATTTTAATCGAATAAACATTATCTTGCATTCGTCTGATAAACGTTTCTGATTTTATCGATGTATCATTCGTATTTATCGATTACACAGCAAAATATATGCAATTGATTGAACAGAATCGTAACAGTAGCGATTCATCGTCAAGCGATGAAAAGATTTCGTAGATAATTTAGGTTCCGCGAATGTTTAAACAATTTCGGCAAACTTTGCAAGTCAATGCACGCAGTACGTGCAATTTCCATGAAATTCTCACGACTGTTCCTTCCCGTAGTTTCTTCGTTTTCAATTTCAGCTGGAATCCCAGCGGACCGCGCGATCGCGCGATATTTCTCGCATTCTTTGGCGGTATTCGACTTCCGGTCGGGGGATTCCCTTTACCTTTAGCAGGCGCTGTTTATAAATGTGCACAGCACACTTCAATATACATTCCTGCGGCGAATAAACTTAGTTGGAAGACAGAAACTACCGCAAGGTCAGCGTTAAAGGTTTATTTCACTACCGAATTAGGCCGGAGGTTTACGACCAGCGACAGCTAAACGGCGAGGCTTTTACGAGCATTTCTTTTGTTGAAAAGCGAACGCAGAAGCGATTTTTATTCGCTGTGCATGGTAATAATATTCAGGGAATAGTTTCGCGACCCACATATTTTAATTGAAGTGCTCTCAGGCGTTCGCGTTGTACTCGAAAATAAATTATTTTATTCGGAAGGACGCTCGGGGAGGCATTTCATTACGACGTCGGCGGTTGGGCGATGCTTCAAAGTCAAAGATGATGGGGCTCGATCGATGCTCGTCACGTGTGAGAAAGTGTCTCCGTCGATGCATTAATTTATTTCAAAGGCCGTCAATTTCGCTTGCTTTTGCGGAATTAACGAGAGCAACGGGTCGAAAGGTACCTCGAAATTACATCGGAAGCGAGTTTTTTGAACAAATGTTTGCAGAACTTTGAAAAAGCGTAGAAGTACGAAAGACACTTGAAGTGCCTCAAGAATTAAGATACGTTAATTGTCTTTAAAGTTAAAACACTTGAGGTATCTTAAAAGTTAAGACACTTGAAGTGTCTTAAAAGTTTAAACACGCGGAGTCTCTTTAATGTTGAGATACTTCCATGGCTCAAGAATTAAGATACGTTAACTGTCTTAAAAGTTAAAACACTAACAGTATCTTAAAAGTTAAGACACTTGGAGTGTCTTGATAGTTGAAACACTTGGATTCTCTTGAAAGTTAAGACACTTAAAGTGCATCAAGAGTTAAGATACGTTGAATGACTTAGAAGTTAAGTCACTAAAAGTATCTTAAAAGTTGAAACACTTGAAGTGTTTCAAAAGTTGTAACACATCGATTTTCTTAAATGTTAAGACACTTAATGTGCCTCAAGAATTAAGACACTTGAAGTGTCTTGAAAGTTGAGACTCGTGGAGTCTCTTGAATGTTAGACACTTGATGTGCTTCAAAATTCAAGACACTTACAGTGACTCAAGAATTAAGATGCGTTAACTGTCTTAAAAGTTAAGACACTAAAAGTATCTTAAAAGTTGAAA
The DNA here is from genome assembly GCA_022816865.1 of Zelostemma sp. ZL-2020. Classification (NCBI taxonomy): domain Eukaryota; kingdom Metazoa; phylum Arthropoda; class Insecta; order Hymenoptera; family Platygastridae; genus Zelostemma; species Zelostemma sp. ZL-2020. Next base: position 2,272 of record JABFQM010003534.1, read on the forward strand.
CTCATAGATTGCCTTTAAATTTAAGACACTCAAAGTGTCTTAAGAATTAAGATGCCTAAACTGTCTTAGCGTTTGAGGCTCGTTAATTGTCTCAAAAGTTAAAACAATGAAAGTATCTTGAAAATTAAGACACTTGAAGTGTCTTAAAAGTTGAAACTCATAGATTACCTTTAAATGCAAGACACTCAAAGTGTCTTAAGAAATAAGATCCCTGAATTGTCTTAGAGGTTGAGGCTCGTTAATTGTCTTAAAAGTTAAGACACTGAAAGTGTCTTAAAAGTTAAAACACTTGAAGTGTCTTAAAAGTTGAAACATATGGATTCTCTTAAATGTTAAGACACTTCAACTGCCTTAAGATACGAAAACTGTCTTAAAACTTCAAACACTGAAAGTATCTTAAAACTTAGGACACTCAAAGTGTCTTAAAATTCAAGATACGTGAACTGTCTTAGGGGTTAAGACATTTAAATTATCTTGAAAGTCGAAATAAAATTTTAAGACACTTACAGCGCCTCATTTACAGAGGCTCTACAAACTTCCGCGAAGTTATCTCGACGTCTGCTATTTATTAACACCGGAAATGGTAGCTGTTCGATCCCAATCGACTCGCGGGATCGAAGCATTTATGCGCATCGCGAAGCGCTCAAAAGGAAGCGAAATCGCCGAACGAATCATGCTAAACCCTCTCGAATCTTTCGGGAGCTTCGACAAGTTTAATTAAACTTTGCCAATTTACAAGAGGAATTCCATTACCAAGTTATTCGGTGTCCAATGTTGCAAATCGGCGAAGAGACATTTGTTAAATCGGAACGATTTAATTTGAAGCCTGCATGTCTCACGCACTTTTTCCCGTTCCCGTTATTTCGATTTCGTCTTGAGAATTTCTATTGAAGTACGAGTCATGAATTTCAATATTTTACGGCGGAATATCTTTCCATATAAATTAGGAATTGATTGACGGAACTGAATAGATTAAATTCGAGAGGCAAATGTTTCGTGGATGGAAATCCAATTATTGAATTCCCATCTGTAAGACGATATTTTTATTTTGTCATTCAACGAAATCAATGATTTCGTGCCTTTAATTTGGGAGATGATTAATTTAAATATGTCGAGTCGTGCAAACCGGAAACGAGAATTTGGACGAAGGATTCGGAGATTGCAGTACGAAACTGTCGAGGAAGTTGGAAAAATTGGCGCGCGGAATGTTGATGTTGTCAACTTAAGGAGTTGTATTAACTCGGTGTGCTGCAGACCTTTGTCCTACTTATCATAACAGCCTCAAGCGCATTCTTCGTGCCCGAGTAGACGGTACGTGCCCTCCCCTGCGAGACGCGCACCTTCCATGGACGCACATTAATCCGATTAGACGCTTGGTTTCGTGCTATTTTACATATTTAATCTACCACCCGCGCACATTCTTGCATACAATGGAGTTTCGCAGAGTTGGACGTTCTGTTGGCTGCTGGCGTAACTCCAAAAACTCCGTTTCTTTTCCCTTTTATACTCATTATCATGCGTTCGTCATGGTCCCTTCTGGCTCTTGCATTTTTCACTCCCCAGTTTTCTTAAATTTGACTTGTCAAGTTCCCGAGGTCGCGAACGTTTCGAGTGTAAAAAATCCGAGTTCGTTGATTTCATCCATCCATGTTTAAATTCACGATTCACGAATGAACGAATTCAGTAATAAATCAAATCGGAAATTGATAAAAAGTTGACTTTTTTCGATACGAGGTTCGATTTTGTAACGAAATTAAAAGCCTGGCATAATTAGAACTTTGACGTGGTTAAAATGAAAAACGTTATTACGTCTCGGCGTCTTCCGTTCCGCGCGATGATCTTAATTATAACTCCAAAGCCCGTAGTTTAGAAATAAGATTATTAGCCAAGAGTGGCAGATTGTCAATTACGTTACCCTCAGTTGCGAAAACCATTACGTCTACTTTGTCACCTTTTCTAACGCTGATGAAATCCTCTTTCGCAGTCCACCTTCCGCTCCGTCATTATCGAAAATCCTCTTTCGCACCTGACGCCAGCTCGCAATTTACAATCTTTCTTAAATTCAATACGCGCAAATTTGATTGCGCTAGATATTCCGTTGACTTTGACAATCTTCTTCGATTCGTATGTATGCGCTACACGCCCGAAGCCAAGTTAATTACCGAGGATGCGAGATTCTTCGGCATCCCCAAGTTCAAAAGCCTTTACACCGGCAACTATACCACTTCGCGTTAAATTGGGTTAGTCGATGTACGGCTTTGCATCTCGTTACACGTTTCATAGGCGATCCGACACCATCGGAAGTTTCGCATTAAATACAAGTGGATGTAAAGTCTTAGGCAAGTTACACGTGAGCGTTGACATGATAAGATTGAAGAGATGAAACCTATCGCGGCCGATTCCGCTGAAACCTTGCAGGGTTTAAACAGAAATGTTTTGAAAGGCACGTCAAAAGGTCATTCGAATCTTTTCCTTTTCCAAAATTTGCCTGATTCTGTGGCGAAGACTTATGACTTCGGGGAACGGTGAATTAGCAGTGCGAGGTTTCGAGAAAAGGCTTGTCGGGTCTTCGTATTTGCAAGTACATTGCATAATATTCCTTGACACATTTCAGCAGTTTTAATGCCCGAACTGTGACGATTAGACAGCGAGATTCTCCGACGTTCGGCTCGAATAGATCGTTTATTTTTTACGGTACATGATTATAAATAAATTGCACTTTTCCAGGGCTTTTTAATATAATTACAAGCAACGTTAAGACTTTTTATCGAGCCTCGGTTCTTGGACATTAATCAGAAAACTGCAATCAAGTGGTTTTCCCTTGAAGTCGTTAAAGCGCCGTCTTTATAATTTATGCGTTTCTGTAGCGTCGAGGCAGGGAAAAATCAACATTCCTCTCTCGTCATTCGGCACGAGATCCTCCGCGGTATCCGAGCACGAAAGCCCGATCGTGACGTCATGATCGACGATCTTGAATTTATACATCCGCGAAGAGGTCTCGAGCGATGCCAACGCATAACCGGTTCCGACGATCTTCCGCGTGATTTCCAATTGTGAAAGTTTACCTTTTGCCGAGGAGTTCGGGACGGTGTAAAAATCTGTATCGATGCCACGAGCTTTACGCGATCCTCTCGGTCGACACATGTTCCGAACGAGTACACGTTTATCAAGTTGTCGGCCGTTGCCACGAGCGCTACTTTGTCCTTCGTTAATTATATTCTTTTGTACGGTTTTAGCGCTGGGAAAGTTGGAGGAATCCTTTTGTCGATGGATTTTTCTTCGGCTTCTTCCTGAATTTCGAAATATGATAATCGCTGATTTATGAAACAAAGATGTTTGAGGAATTAGCGGGGTATTGTTTTATCTGAAAAGCAGGTAATGTCGCGGCACAGCTGAGCTTCGTAGAACGCCTTCCTCTTTTCTCAGATGTCGGCATGTACGAGGTCACCGGCTAAGGAAAGTATGCCGAGTAAAGGTCAGCGTTTGCTTGCCATCTTGGGGTGTACAGGCTGTGGAAGCGAAAAAATGCGGCGGCCTCGTCGTCAAAGGATGTTTTCCCGTATTGTCAATACGACACGTCTCTTCGTAATAAACGTTGCCCTTCGGGTTCTTCTTTCCACGACACGACTTTCAACGAATTTCGCCGTTTCTTACTCGCAAATCTAGGTCCAACATTTCTCCAGAGATTTCATCGGACTGTTTTCTTCGTATTTTTGCCTTCGAACTTGTTGGGTTTGTTGCGTTAAAGTCGTGTCGTTAAAAAGATTTAGAAAGGTAAAGAGAGACGTGGAATCATTTTTCAGTGGATGATAACTTTTATACCGAAGAATGAATTACTCTTAATACGCTTTACGCGATGTTCGACCTGGAAAACTTGTGAGATCTTTCGTGCCAGAATTGTTGCTTGTATTTCTGCGAGAAACTCTCAAATTTTTCCAGCTTTTCCTGGACCATGAGAAAATCAAGTTTCGGCACGAGACAACTGGTGTATCCGAAATTAAATTCTTCACGACCAAATAACTTTTTACGTTCGGTACTGAAAGCCCTGACCCGCGCAACTTTTCCAGGTTTTCCGGTTTTCAACTGATCTAGATTTAATTTTTAAAGAAATCTGAAATTTGCACTTCTTTTCTCGGAATAGCGGTAACTCTGCCGTGAAACATGATTTCCCGGTATTCTTTGAAGAAAAGATCCCGTGAAGAAGACTGATTAGGCTACAAACTCTTTGCGATAACGAATCCGCTTCAGTATTTACATCGAAGTACAAAGCGTAACGAAGTTCTCATTTGCGATATTATTCGCTCCGCGAAACACATTTAATTAAAGATTTAAATCGCAAGGATTTAGCCGAAGGAATACTGCGGGGACAGGAAGAGCGCGTGCAATTACGGACGCACGACGTCTCAGACGTCTTCTCTTCTTGAAAGCCATCCTCTCGTGGAAGCAAGTCACGTAGCTGGACATCCAATAGTTGCCCACGTCTCGTCGCGATAGACTCGGATTGAAAGCGGATTAGAGACGAAGTCCATTAGGAGATGTTATCGTCGTTCCTCAGTTACACAGAATTCTGGCGTCTCTCCAATCCATACGGCTTTTCGATGCGAGTTTTCCTATCGAACATAACGGAACGGATAAATTTCATTAATCTCCTCACGATTTTCTTCGTCATTTGATGCTTGGCTCATCAGAGTTCTCCCGGAAATCATGATATTGATTTCTTCACCAAGAAACTAAACTAAAGTAACCTAACCTAACCTAGACGAGTCTAGGTTAGTCTAGTCTAGGTTAGGTTAGTCTAGTCTAGTCTAGGTTAGTCTAGTCTAATCTAGGTTAGTCTAGTCTAATCTAGGTTAGTCTAGTCTAGTCTAGGTTAGTCTAGTCTAGTCTAGGTTAGCCTAGTCTAGGTTAGGTTAGGTTAGTCTAGTCTAGGTTAGTCTAGTCTAGATTAGGTTAGTCTAGTCTAGTCTAGACTAATCTAGGTTAGTCTAGTCTAGTCTAGGTTAGTCTAGTCTAGGTTAGGTTAGCCTAGTCTAGGTTAGGTTAGTCTAGGTTAGTCTAGTCTAGTCTAGTCTAGGTTAGTCTAGTCTAGGTTAGTCTAGTCTAGGTTAGTCTAGTCTAGGTTAGTCTAAAAAAAGTTTTTAAGCATTTCATTAAAGCCATCGATTAATTTGGCTTTTCAGTATCTGTTTTGACTTTGGTTGGACGTTTCGTTTTGATGGATATCGCGTCCATTTCGAAGAATATCACATCGGAACTTTAAGTTTCTCGATACATTGACGAGTATTAAAATTTTTGCAACCCTCGGCCATAAATCTCGCTGAATTTCCAAGAGAAACGCGACACGTGGGAGGATCGGCGTTAATGGACATTTAAAAGTAGCCCCATATTCTTATGCTTGGGTCGTAGGTGAGAGTAGCACTTACGGGAACGTATCTAAGAGTCCTAGAAGCAGAATTATGGCATGTGGGGAGATACATCGTCCTCGAGGATGGCGATAAAGCTCGTAAAGCTCGTAAAACATCCTGGCTCTGGCCCAGCAATAAGTTGTATCCTCTCCACTGCCCTTTCGATAAAGCTCCTTAAAGACAGCTTTTACAATAGTTTTTTATCCGTAACGCCCAAGTCCGCCGAGCGGACAAAAACTGCCAAGTCGACAACGTTCGATTTGACGGATACGTCTTTTTTACACATCTTAAATCAAAGCCGCTCAAAATCGAATCTCGTAAAAAGCATGCTTTTTATGTCCCTTATCGACGCGATAAAAGCGCAATCTTTCGCGTTTTGGTTTTGTTTTGTAGTAAAACGTTGAAAGTTTCTTCGCACTTCGGGCCATCATTTGCACACGATAATCATTCTTTTCCGACTTTTTCATCGTGGAAGGATATTGGAAGCTTCTAAAAATCGATGAGTTTGCAACGTTTCTTTTGTAAAATTCGATGATTCGAACAAACTCGAGGTGGATAAATGTTTGCAACTTTGCGAGCAATTAGGGATGATTTTTATGACGCTGCTTCGTCACATTCTTCGTTTATTCTTTACTTTTTTCATCTTTGTAAATCCCTCTTTACATTCAGACCAGCTACATCCCTCGAGTCCTGTTTGTAAGTGTATATACGACGACAGGGATAGCCTTCGGAACTGTTTTCTACACCAAGTTACTTCAAAGACTGTAAAGTCAAATAAGTATATTTCGCGTTTTATTTTTCACTGCTTACAAAGTTTCAGCTTCTGGCGCAGGGTTATGAATATCATACTTTTCCCGTAGTGCATTTTAAAAGTGATTACGAGTATCGCGCGAAAAAGTTGATCCCAAAGGAAAGTTCGGGGAAGAAATGCAATAATTGTTGTACAATCGTAAGCTAATCGAAGGTTTTAACATTGATTTTGGTCGAATTTCCGGTTGAATTACCCGGCTGAATTAATGTATTTATGACGAAACTTTGATAGTTTGCAAGTCAAAGTCGTGAATGTCGGAATGAAAGGCGGTTCAAGTATTTTCAGCGGCTTTAGGTAGCGCAATGAAAACTTTTACCGTTCCGCTCTCGCTCTCTGGCTTTGTGTTTCTTTTGTTACTGTTTGGAACTTTTTCCTTCGTTCGCGGCGTTTGTTTTACGATAAGGTTAAGTAAAGAATGAAGGAAACCGCAGGGGCTATGCGATCGCGATTTTGATGCTCTCGGGGATTTTTGCAGGGTCTCGTTTTACGGGCTCCCGACTATTTAGTCAATGGCTCGTGCTCCGGGCTTTTTACGAGCGCTAATCAGACCGCGGAATCTTGGACAAGTCGGTCTCTTTGGAAGAGCCGCGGAGACGGTGCCATTGAGAGCCAGTTTTTGTCAGTTTCAATGGCCATTACGTGCACGTGTACACAACGCGCTGCCCAAAAGACCGGCGTAACTTTATTTTAAAATATCGCCAGCGTCGAAAAGAAACGAGCACTTTGGAAAACGTGGAAATTTATGGCTTTCTGTATCAGTTTGAGAATATCCTTCCGGAATTTCAATCGAGAGAACAGTTTTCGCTCGTTTGGCGGTACATCGAACCAAACAAATATTTGTACAAGCCTTTTTTATCTTTGTATTGAAAACATTTCTTGAAAAAATACTCGGGACTTGTTTTTCTTTTCAATTTTATTTCTGTCGCAGTAAAACTTGAGAGTACAAGAGTCTATTGAGAATGAAATAACTACTGTGAGCGGCACTCTTATTTTTACTTTTTTTTAAATGGATATATCAAGTGTGAAACTGTAATTTAAAAGAGTTAACAAGATGAATATTCACAATTAATGGGTACTCCAGTTTATTCGTGGCGGAAACAAGAAGCAATCACGACACATTTTGCATGCTTTCTCGCGCCCCAAAATCGTTTAGCGACGATTTCACTAATGATGTAAATTTTTAACCTAACCTAACCTAACCTAGGTTAGTCTAGGTTAGGTTAGGTTAGGTTAGGTTAGGTTAGGTTAGGTTAGTCTAAAAAAAGTTTTTAAGCATTTCCCATCGTTCTTGGGTCGGTGCCTTGGGGAAGACTGGCGGAGTCTCTAATCGAAAAAAACATTTCCGAATCGCTGTTCTCTCTTTTTGTTTCGTGAAAATGATTTCTCGATTACTTCGCCGGGTTCGTGAGCTTGCTAAAAAGAATATTAATCCGAGCATCGGGATTGAAATGGAAGTGGAATTTGAAAATTATTTGCCGAAGAATGAAGTTTGATTCGATTGAATCCTTTTTATTTAGTAGAAGAGTTTTAAAAACCGTTATCGTACGACACAAAAAGGAGATTGAAATTTATCATTGACACAGATTGTTTATTCAATCTTGGAAACAAATCAAACAGAACAATAAACTTAGACTGAGGATGTCAACTGTGTTTGCGCTCTTCCCGGAGTAAACAGAAGTTGCAATTGCAGCCAATTGAAAATCATTAATTTAACTATCCAACTCCGCAGTCCTGGTTTTGTCCAAGTTCTGCAACTGCTCGAAATAATTTACATTTTTCTTTTCGGGATTCTACTTTGTACAGCAGATCGTGTAAAGTAAAAATTCCGCAACAAAACAGACGTTAATTAAAAGAGTCGGAACTCTTTTCACGGACGAAATTTCACTTTGCGCCAGAAGCTCATGCGTCCAAACGAGATTCCTCTTTATTCCGCACGAGAGAGCAGAGCCATTACGTCGCGGACAAAACTTCCTTTATTCCGGACTTGACCAGGTTTTATTCCCGAGATGTAACGGTGGAGCGGCCATTTTTCAAAGTAACGTCGAATTTACATCGACGCGAGAGATAGCCCGTGAAGAGATTGCCGGATTCGAAGACGGCGGTTACAGCCTGCGGCGTGTAAAACGCCGAGGGGTGGACATTTCATTCCTCACTTTTGACCCACGACCCAAACGCGGTTACTCACGCTGTCTTCCCGGATATACGGTCTCCCTAATCCGCCTGGCGGGCTCTGCGGCTTTATCGTAAGTCCACAATCGACAACGCGGGTAATAGAACTCTTGAGTAATGCGCGTGAACGTCGCTAGTTTATTTTCAGCTAATGAATTATCGTCAAGCGCTTCTCGAAAAATTATTATTATTAAAGATTATTCCGAACCCCTGGTAATAATTAACGGGAATGAGGAAACTGTTCTTTATGTATCGCGAAAAAGTGAATTCGTGAATCCAATATTTCGTATCCGGGCGTATTATTTTCTGATGCAATTTTCCGTTAATTTGATTATTTATTAAATACGGAAATGCCAGTATACATTTATGTAAAATAAATACAAAGTTGGGAGCTCCGAATATTCCGTGTATCGACTTAATTAGAGCAAGGAACTTGGTAGAACTGTGGGAATCATATCCGTACATTTCGTGCGTTGTCAGTTGCAGGTCTGCGCTGGTTTTGGTAACCGCATTAACTGTTACTGTCTTGCACGTGCAGCGGCATGTGGGAATACATGTCACTGCGCTTCCATACGGTAATTAATGACAATAAATTGCTTTACATCCCTTTTCACGCCGTATGATACGCCTCGCATAATTGTATGTAGTTGATCATTTCTGTCGTTCCAAACAACATTGGTTCGTCGTCATTTTAGCGCGAATCGCGACGAAACTCCGAAATAATAAGTGATTAATTTGTTTATCGATACTTTAATGCAAGGGCGAATTGAAAAAAATATTTATAATGCAACATAATTAATTACATTTAATATGTGAGTATAATTTATTCAACAATATCTTCTTCTTCATGAAAAAAAATACGCGAGTG
>JABFQM010003535.1:0-11520 GCA_022816865.1 Zelostemma sp. ZL-2020
GAGAAAAAAGAAGGAAACGAGGACCTGTCGCGATGAGATAATTCCGGAAAAAAAAAAAAAAACGAGCCACGAGTATTTTGATTGACGACGGGGAAAAAAGGCGCGAGTCACGCCCCGACGTTTAGCAAACGATACCGGAGAGCTTCTTTGACGTCGCTACTTTTTTTGCGAGGGAATGAAAATTTTCGCGACTCGGCAAAGTCGTAAATAACGTATAAACGTTGCAGTTTTTGCGGGTATCGCGCTCGGGCATCGAGTGCATCGCCAAACAAGCAGCGCGATCGAATGTCGAGTGTTTTATGATGAAATTGGAGCGAGTTTTCCCCGCCGCAGGGAAACGGTGAGTTTTTAATTTTTGCCAAGTAATTAGGTTGTCGAAGAAAAAGAATTTTCGACTCGTCAACCACGAAAAGAAAAATAAATCACCTCGGAATGACCGCGCTTCATTTCTCGAGAATTCGAAACGGAAAAGAGGAGAAACTTTTCACTCTTTTTTGCCGTCGAAAAACGTGACAAAAAAGTCGATTGTTTCGAAAGCGTTTATTGTATAAAAGATTCAATCACGACTCGTGACTCGCGGCTTTTTCGTCGGCTTGAACAATGATATCGACGTGGAATATGACGAAAATCGAATTATAAAAGTGGCCTCGCTTTTGATTGGTTTCCCCCAATTACTAATCCGGCCAAAAATAATCACGAACACATTAATTCAGCCATGATGTATCGGCCCATTGTTGCGCCCCACGGGCGCTTACATTTATGAATCATTCAATTTCCCCTTCGAAATATTAATCTCGCACATTAAAAGCTGCTTAATGCCGCATAATTACTATATAAGCCCGCGTTTGGCGGATGCAAAACTCTTCGAAATGCCATGCAAGAGAGGTTTGCATTCGCGACGAGCGGAAACGCAAATAATACGCGAAAAATGACGAGAGCATTCGTCCCGAGAGGCTCGTAGAATTGACACAATGACTCGTCTGTCTCGTTCGTCGAGCCAAGAGATAGAGCGAGAAATATGACGCGAGGATTGATTCAACGATGATTGTTATTACGATGACGACGATGATTATTCAGAAGGCGCAATGAAGAATACGAGTAAGCTTTGCGGCGGCCAAGGTGACAAGAATGACGAGCGATTATTGTCGATCGCCATTCTCCCCGCGAATTAAGACCCATTCGTTTTCCTACTCACGTTTACCGGCGAGACTCGAATTCAAGTGGCATCTCTCTATTTCGCCTTTATGCCCAACTCTTGAAAGTCATTCCGAATTATGAAGGCGCTACGTACAAGGACTCGTACGTGGAAACGAGGAATTTTTAAAAGCAAAAGAAACGATCGATTAAAAAGTCCTTCATTCATCATTCGAATCGCGTCAAAATATTTTACACGCGGCCGCAAAATGCGTTTGATTAATGGTCAAATGAGAGGAAGAAAAAAAAATCGATGAAACTGCAAAGCGTAACTCTCGCTCCCCCGATATGGAATCGCGCCTCGTTTCGTCAAATTGTCCGAGTCGTGTAATCCTCGATGTATTTGATGGAGTGCTGGGAATAGCGCAAATGGGGAAAAAAGCACGTGTCGCGTGAGCAAACGTCGGGAGGAGGAAACGAGCGTTTTTCCCGGTGAAACAAGGACCGCTCGCGGGCTAATGGAAGGGCGTGTCAAAATTTAGGAAATGGATAGACCAACCTTGACTGGTATTTGATCCTAGATCAACACAATTTATACCTTCCCGACCCTCCAATCAATTACCCCGTTCGATAATTCATTGTAATTGACGCGACACGGAAAATTCCCCGCTTTAAATGGAAATTACGCTCGATTCCGATTTGCCATTGACTAAGAAAATAATCGGTAAAACGTGATGGATCAGTTTTACAAAATATTCGATCGTGACAATCCCATCAACGGCGTCGCCTTGCGGCGAAATCTAGGTTAATTGAAGAACAAGTATAAATCAGAAAATATCTTTTACAGCTGAATAATGGGTCGCGTAAATGATCCAAAAGGCGAGATGTACACGCGAGCGAGGTCAACGTCAATAATTTCAACTTTCAACCTCCCCGCGAACGAAGCTATAAAGTTTCGATTCCAATTCTAAATCATATTCCATTCGGCCCAGTCACGCTTTCTCAAAAACTTTAGAAATAAATATCCTGTAATTGCGTTTTCCAGCGGAGACGAAAATGCTCTTCCCGCAATTTCCATTTCTCCACGTTTCACGTCAATTTCGCAATACACTCCGTCATTCATCTCTCGAAATTAACTACTTTCTTTCCGATCACATTAAATCATTTCAAATCACATAAAAAACCGCTGAAATGTTTCATAAAACCTTCTTCATTTTGACCGTTACTTTTCGTCGCTAAGCTTAACGCGCGTCGTCACATAAAACTCGCGTCAAGACGCAGGTAGTGACAGTGCGCGATGAATCAAGTCGATTGTCGAATAAACATGTCCATTAGATACTGGACGTCCTCACGCGTGTGCTCCGCTCGCAGCAGCAACGCATAAAAGACTTTTACGCCGGATAAAGATATGAATTTGAAAAGCATCCAAATGCTAATCAAGCGTAAAGACCCCGGCTTTTCTTTCCGTTTCCATTGAGACGCCACGGACACTGCCCTCTCGCTTTCTCCGCCGTTAATAACACTCTCGCCGCCGTATGTCAGCCATATGTCACGGAACGGTATTCTCGTATTCCAAACCAAGTTAGCCCCGAAAACAAAGCGTGCATACAACATCGAAAAATCGCGAGTAAATGACGCACTCGAAAGAACGCGTGATCGCGTCGTGAAGCAAATTTCAGTGACTGCAACGACAGGAACAATTGCACTCGTAAACAAAGAAAGTACTCGCTTTTTTATCCTCCTCGACCAAAGAATATTCCCGCGAGCAAAGGGATGCGAAGGAGAGCGAAAATAAATAGAAAGGCGCGCGAGAATACACGAGTTTGTTTCGAAAGCAATTCCGCCTAAGGTAAAATACGCGCATGCAGCGGCCACGACGAGGATGAGTATAACGCGCTAATGAATGCGGTTTGTGCGCGCGCGTAAGAACGGCACCGACATTTCCTCGAGATTCGCGCCGGAATGGAAAGAGAGAGAGAGCAGAAAAGCTACAAAGATGTTTGACGAACAAACAGAAGCGTCGTTCGCGCTTAAAACTAGACATGTAAAGGAAAAGCGTTGATTATTCACGATCATTCGAGAATTGATGAAATCCGACGAACCGAACGCGACAGAGGCGCACTGCAGTTGATAAATAACCATTCACGCCGCGAGCTTTGAATGTTATTCGAATGCAGTAATCGGGGGAAAAGGGTTTTCGCGCTTGGCTGATTTTCAACCTCGGAATTTTCGATCCCGCGAAGCGCGTAACCTTTACGATCGCGGTGGACGCGAAAACCGACGATTACGAAGATGAAGCTGGGAGAGGATTGACTCGCGCACTTTCCAGAAAATTAATTTACCTTGCGCCGTATAATTGTTTCTAAAGCCCCTGATACTTTGACGTCGATTGTCCTTTTCGCCGGTTACGCCGTAGCGCGCTAATCGCCTATCATTTCTCAAAGAACCGCGAGAATACTGCCGTTGACGAGCAGCAGCGGTAGCAGCGTGAGTTCGAAGCTCGAAACATAATCAAGGGGAGGAGAGGGGCGGTATTGAAAGATGAAGTAATGCTTTTTACTTCGATTCCGGCAATAACCGGGTAATGAACTTCGAGTCACGCCGGAACAACCCACGTCATTTTCGTTTCGCAAAGATGCTTGAACAGGCCTCTTTCTCTTTCGGTATTTCAGCTTTTTCTTTCGGAAAAATACATGCTTTTTATTATATTTTCCCCGGGGAAAAGACGAGACGAGACGAAAAAAGAAACGAAACGAAAGGAAGAAGATCGAAGGCTAATGAGTAATGGGAAAAAGAGTGAAAAAACGAGGGAGCCAAGTCGGCCTGTTTTGGGAATCAAAGCGTATCTTTCGCGATAATTTGCTCCGCGCGCTCTTTCACACGGCTCATTGGTTCCAGCTCGGGTAAAGCAGCAGCAGTTGCGCACCATTTTGTACCGAATGAACACCGATAACCATTCGACCCAGAAATATATACATCCCACGCTTTTTCTTCCCTTAATTATACGTATATTTAATCTCCGACATCGGATCCAAACGAATCTCGATGTAATTGTAACTGCAAACATTACTTTTCGTTCGGAATCGTAAATGGCTTCAAAAGAAATTTCAATGGGACTTCCATTAAATTTCCAAGTCCGGAAAAGCCAGGGACCTTTTTTCGAAATCAAGTAAATTGATGATTTTTTTATGAGAAAATTAGTGGGGATGTAAAAGTTACAGAAAAATACAAAGAACCGTGAAAAAACATAAAACGCCGCGGAGAAATACAATTTCTCGCTCGAATAACTACGAAACATTGAAAAGAGTGCAGTAACAAAAAGGTTATCGCGCTTTTTCATACTTTTCGCGGGTTTTCATATGTTTGTGGTATTTTTTAGTTTGGAATCGCAAGTAAGTTTAAAGGGATTTTTTAATACAAACAAAATTGAAAGAAACACGAGAAGTTGTTTCAAGATTTCCACTTCTAAGCCTGCAAAGTCGGGGATTCGTTTTTAAAATCAAATAAATTGATCATGTTTTCACGAAAAAAGGTTACAGAAATTATTAAAACCTACGATCAATTACAAAAAACTAGAAATAGTTATAAAAGTTACAGAATTGTGAAACCATATAAAACACTGTTTCACTCGAAAAATTACGGAACGTAAAAAATTATTTTACAATCAACAATCTGTAAATTAAACCCAGCACTAAATTTACCACGTAATTAAATTACATTTTCCAATTTCTTCGAACTCATAAATTAATTCCTAAATAAATCCCCGCACAAAAGTTCACTTCAAATGCATACGTGCAATCAACAATTCCATCAAAAATACATAAACCTCATAAAATTTCTCACCAAAAAAATAAATCCCATATTTCCCACCTGGAAAATCCGTTAAAAGTCAAGAAATTCACCCGGGAATTCGAGTGTCAACCCTGTGTGAATACGCGTCCGTTGCTTGTTAAACATTACAACAACACAACAAATCCCCCAAATGGAGGTGTTGATGGTTTAACGAATCAAGAAGAAGGAAAGCCGATAGACGCAGCTCAAAGAACGGATAATCCGGCCCCTTTCATTCCCGTAGAAAATGAACCTGTTTAGCGTTAATATCGAAGCGGGCAAAGGCAGCAGCAGCAGCAGGCTGACGGCATGCGGCAGGCAGCCAAGCAAGCAAACAGATTTGGGCCCTGCGCGGCGCAAAGAAACGCATTGAAAAAAAATCTTTCCCCTCTCACATCCGATATCCCTCGATTCTCGTTCTTCTACTCCGTCTCTTCTTCCTGTAGACGTGGCAACAATGTCAGCCAGCTGTCGTAGTTGGCGGCGGTGTTCTCGCACAGGTCAGGACTCCGGGATGTTTGGTCCGTTCATCTACGGGGCATAAGAGCGAGAAGGAAACGACGCCGAAAGCCACGAGACGCAGAAAGAAGACTCTCGGCTCTGCCTAAATACACACGCGTCCCTTCTTCATCAAACTGTGCCGTTTACACTGCAGCGTTTCAGCATCTCTCGGCCGGCTCTATTCATTTAAAAGCCGCTAAACTCTAAGCACTTTGGTGGCCTACGAATTAAATAAATAGAACAAAAGTTCATTATGCATTTTACATCGCGCATACGCGCACCTCAAACACAGCCGTCCCCGTTTTCGACGCCATTGTCCACGCTTTTTTTTCCATGGAATACCCGGGACGTGAAAAATTATTATTCCACAAGTCGCTCGGTCGATGAATCATCGAGGAGCTCTTTTCATCGCTTGTTGACAAAACGTCACCTCCCCTGGGAACCGAATTTCGTGACCAAACGACCATTTTGCGGTTAGGGAATATATCGAAATCATCCTGGCATTTGGCGTGGATTTTTTTCTCCCTTGTTTGCGATCTCGCGTCGTTTAATTGAGGACTAATCACCGCGTCCCATTCGATCTTTTGTGGACTCCGGGAATCGATTGGACTGTTTAGATTCGAAACTTCGGTGACAAAGAGCGATTCTCCCGTAGAAATCACGAGAGCAAATGACCGGAGCGCCCCGGCTTTTGTAAAGATCTTTGAATTTTTCGACCTGGGCGGTCATTCGAGTTTCACCCGGCCCGAGAACAAAAAAAGGAAAAAGTGATAAAAGTTTCCACTCGTGATCGCACGCACGCGAAGTCCCTTTGGGACCTTGCATTGAAAGACCATTTTTGGGGAGAGAAAATCTTGAAAGCGCCCAAGGGTTGTATCTCGGACTAAAGTGGAACAAGGAAGAAGCGGCGAGTACATTTCGCGATAAATCGATGTTGTTTCGAAGCGAGTGGTTTGCAGTGAAACGGAAAGCTTTTTCGAAACGGACAATGCAGCGAGTGGAAAATGGATACAAGCGGGAAAGTTTCGGCTGTCTCGAAGCGTTTCTCGTCTCCTCGAAGAAGAAGAAAACGTAGTGTTTTTCCCTGTCGACTCGATCCGCTTTTACGTGACCACTAAACTAAAAATGTATAATTCACTCAAATCGACCGTGCCCGGCAAAGAAGAGCAGCAAAGAACGCTCCAAAAATGCCGTCCCGACCTCTCTCGATTTCTCTTTTCTTTCTCATCCAGCCACTATTTACGCTTTTGCTTATGTTCATTTTCACGCTTTCGGAGAAAGCTTTTCTTTTCCCGCAGGAATCTTGGCTTCCCGCGACAATATTATCGAATCATCAAAAACGCCCAAGGATAAAATGGACTTTATCGTCGATGCGGAAGGAAAACATTGGCCAGTCCACGATCTCCAAAGAAAACAAAATTGCTCTCGAGCCGAAAAAAAAGGGTTTACGTTACGAAACGCGCCGACTGCCGTCGAGCAAAGGCATTTTTGACATGCCAGATCGCGCTCCGAGGAAAAGATGGAACCTTAATAGCGAGCAAACGGGTGCTTTTAAACAAAGGAAGCGACCGCTCAAGCATGATTCGAGTTCGTCACGGTACGCGATCCTATTTCTCGTCGATCGGTCTTTATTCGCCCTTGCAACTAGTATAACTCGTCCGGATCCTCGGTTCTGCAATGCTCGCGATAATCATCACCCAGGAATCTATACGGCGCAATACACCACGTGATAAATTACTGTCCTTAAAGCTCCTGCTTATTTAATACACTCGTACACACCCTCGAAGGGAAATTGTGACACTGGCAATAAACGACCATAGAGTGTATTGAACCAACTTTTGTCTCTACGAACGGATACGTGACGGACACATTCGATCGATACCGTAATGTATATATTCATAACTTCTTTTCAGCCTCATCATCGCGTTGCGACGTTCTCGAAAAAACCAAAAAAAGGTCGTTCAATGTAGAAACAACCGCTCGACATTACTACTTTTATTCCCGTAATTGGTACATCCATTTTAAATTACAAGACGATTGTGATAAATGTCATGCGAGTTATCGATTTTCGTAATCCTCCATCCTCGAATTGCGTGCGCGAATGATGCTTGCGTTAGTTTTCGATTCGCGGGAATAACGTTTGACAGATTCTCCGCGGAAAAAGATGGATGGCCAGATGGATAAAAGTGAATCATTGCATTGGCCGACAAGTTGGCGTTTGGAATTGCTCATTCGCTTCTCCATCAAGATATCAGCGAGCTTACTCATGCAGTAGTGCTTAGTTTTAGCTCTTGCATTCTCTAGCTCCTCTAACCGAGGGGCCTTGTACATTCTCCGCGGCTCCTCGAAGAATCTTGGACAAAGACAACGAGTCAAAAGGCTGCGAGGGTGTTTGTGTACCTCATTGCTGGCCATGAAATACGTCACGATTCCTCAGCACTTTCCAGGCCAAGAACCAGCCGACACGTACATTCCTCGATTGAATATACCGCAATCGATGTATCGTATTTTCGACCTTTCGGTTTATTCCCCCGAGCCGAAGCCTCCAAAAGTCCGTAATATTTGGGCTCTTCGTCATTTTCGTCCTCGAAAATGTGGCTTCGTTCTATTGTAACGTCTCGGAATTTATTCGATTACGGGTATTGAAATGCCAGGAGCCACTTGTACAAACGAGCCGAGACTCGAACACGTGTAAGGCACGAAACAGTTGCAGTCATTGTATTATTACGAGAATAGGCGAGTAGAGGCGACGAAGGCGGCGGCGGACCAACGGGACTCGCTTCATCGCCAAAACCATACTTCATTTCCCCGTATACGAAGCATGTGCTCCACAAAATTGACTTTGTATGTAATTACTCACTCGAGGAAACACGATCGAACCTTTCACATACATAATGCCGGGGTGCGCGTTTTTTTCGTACGTATTAAAAAGCTCTCGAGGGAATACAAAAAAAATATAAGTACACAAACGGGGAGAATGAAAACGTGAGATGTACGCTCTTTGAAGAATTGCGTGAACAAAATTAAACGCAAATGTTTGCGCAACAATGGGGCATCGTGTGAATTCAACATTTACAATAAAGAGAAAATCAATAGAAGCGATTCCAGAGGAAATTGCTGTAAAACCCATTATCATTGCAAACAAAAAATTACGAGCGATACATTATTAGGGTCAGCGCTTAAATTTCCGGGCTCGCCCAGATTATCCAGCCGGAAAATCTGATTTTTCCCGCGTCGTAAACGCTGGAAAATCAGGTTTCGTACTTCAAAAAATTAACGACCCAATAGCAATTTTATTTTCGATAGCATTCAACGCTTTTTCAATTAAACAAATCTCCGACTTTTCCAGGTTTTACGCGACGTAAGCTCGAATCGATTATACCTTTTCTAAAGTTAAACAAAAATCGTGTTCGCCGGTGAACTTGACGTCCCGGGAGAAGCGAGTTCGTCGTTCGTTCAGAGTACGTTGTTTAGTTTGCGAGCCAGTGCCATACATGGATCCGATTTGTCGGGGATATGGCCAAGCGGAATAAGGCGAAGAAAGCGAGATGAACTGGAATTTCCTCCTGGTCCGGATAAAAAGGCCGCGGCGGCTCTAGGAGAGAAAGAAGAAAGAAAAGGACGAGAAGGAAGAGAATGGATTCCAGTTTATCTGCGGGCGGTAAGACCAGAGCGCGCACCGAATCGAAGAGCCGAGAGAGCCAAGCCGCTATAACGTTGATAAAATGACGAAAGCGATCCACCATTACAAAACGCGATGCTACATAATTCAGTTGGATAAACACAAATATACTCGCGCCCTGACCAAACACTCGAAAATCTAATGCGCCAAAAAACCCCGTCCACCTTTTTTTTCTTCCACAAAAACAACAACAAAAGAAACGCTTCTTCACATTCATCGAGGAGAAATCCCAATCGCCACAAGTCACGTACGCGTTCGAGTGTGAGAATTACCGAGGATTGAGCTCGGATTTTTTCAGCTCGTCATTAGAGCCGCATCCACGGCGCATTTTCCTCCTCGTTTTCTTTTTTTCTTCGCTCGACGTCTCGACTAAAATTCCGGCACTCCCAGGACAAAGCGCTATTTTACGGCGGTGCCAAATAGCGCAAGGAATTGCGTTCCACTCGACGACTACTCGACTTTGCTCAACTTTCCTACGTAGCGGCTGCTCGAGTGGCTATAGCTTTTCAAGTTTTCGTGTTAACGGCTACAAAGTGTATTGCACCAGCTACGGCGGCCATAGACTGCGAGGAAGAAGGGCTGGCGAGAAGGAATTTAAAAGAGAGCGCGATGTGGCGCCTCAACAATGCGAGCACGCGTCCTAGACACATGTTATCGGTGCGCGCACACGCAACACCCTCCTCTCTCGGCAAGAAACTTGTGCGCGCCGCATGCATTATTTAAAACGCTCTTATGCATGTGGCGCATCTACTTCTCGTTGCGACCGAGAAATTGTTACGACTGATCGATCGGTCAGTGATCCTTTCTCGAGCGAGAGCCGCAATTTTCTCACCTCGAAAAAGGCTGGGAAAAGAGCAGCGCGTGTACACCGCGAAAAAATTATATCATTTTTACGCTTACACCAAGGAATTTTGCCAAGGAATCCCTAGCTTTTCCGACTCGGAAATGCCAAGTTTCCCCGATCGTAAACCCTGGGGAAAGCACTGGAAAATTACAAATCCGGACGTGTGAATGTCACACCTCCGTAATTATTATTCGACGCGGTTGAATTCCCCCCTGGAAAAAAGTAGAAACGCGGAATCCCTGTTTCGTAAAACAATGGCAAAGAGCTTCTTTGAGGGTACTTTATTGTCCGGGCCATTTACGAAATTCGACCATAATGCGATATCGAATAACCAAGTGTAGCGGCGACGGACGACAAGGTAATTCTTTCTCGGGCCCCGCTTTTCAAGCGAGAGTCCTCTTTTCGTACGCGAGAACTGGAAAGACGCCCGACTAATCATGACAATAGACGACGCTTCCTACCTGCAGCCCTCGATTTACTTTTTTTCCTTACACTCGGGCGTACGAGCGCATTACGCCGCACAATGCCAGACTACGAGGGAGCTTTTCTCTCTCGGTATAATAGGGTTTAAGGGGGGCCCCGACCCGTATAAAAAGCCCCCGAAGGAATGATCTTTCAATTAGTGAATCATCATTACCATACAAATTCCACCATTATCCCTCCAGCTCGTAATAAAATATCGCGTGCGAGTAAATTGCGCCAATAAAATCCACCATTTCCAAAACCATGAATCCCGGTGCACAGAGAAAGCCTCATACGCGGGCGACATAAATAATTCAGCCGACGCAAAAGACGTTTGACAATTAAGCAACGACTCGAAAAAGTCTGTCGAGATATGGATAACGTGACGGGAATGCCCGTAGATGCCTTTTCATCCACTAAATTTCATAGGATGTTTCGAATCTATTTAAATGTTCCTTGCCCACGCGATGAATATACAATTAGCTTGGCTTAACGGCAGAAAATACAATCGAGTGAGTGACAAGTTTGTGTTGACACGTATGCAAATTAAGAGTCTTGGGTGGCGTTAATGTGAAAGAATAATTCAACTCTATTGTATTATGTCGAGCTTCTCCCCCGGAGAACGGAGGAGGAGCGGACAGCTCGAGGTGGAAAAAATATATATCCCGAAAAGATCGAGCGACACGTGTCTTCGGGGTTGAAAAAAAAAAAAAAACAAGGGCCCCCGAAAGATTCCCAGAAATCGCGAAGGATAAAATAAGCCTCGATTCCGCCCCGATCTATTTATTATCCCAACGCGCGCCTCGACTTCCCGTGGCATTTCTCCCCCCCCCCCCCCCCCCCCTTCTACTCCCTCTAGCCAATACAAAAACAATAACTCCCCTGGACACACCAATACACACGTCAGCGTGAAAGGGATAGAGTGTGTTCGTCTTTGCGGTCGGTCGTGCGCCGGACTGGGTTCAATTCACAGATGCATGAACAATGACATACACACATAGACTCTACCCACGCGATAACAGTACAACCAGCATGCCTACGCACAAAACACACTCCATCCTATAAC